>LR750169.1:386167-417023 GCA_902729485.2 Mus minutoides
GGACTGATATCCAATATATATAAAGAACTCAAGAAGGTGGACACCAGAAAATCAAATATCCCCATTAAAAAGTGGGGCACAGAGTTAAACAAAGAATTCTCAACCGAGGAATACCGAATGGCTGAGAAGCACTTGAAAAAATGCTCAACATCCTTAATCATCAGGGAAATGCAGATCAAAACAACATGCTATTTCTAATGAGACCGCCCCACAACTTCCCAATGACAGTGACCAATTTGGATACCATAAGCCTGCCCTCTGGGTGCTGTGTGACTCTCCTATGACCTTGTCAGTCTTCAGGACTGAAAAACAAAAAGATGGTGGATGATTTCCCTGTGGAAGTGAGCAAGAAAGGCTTGGCCTCTCTTTTGAGAGGACTTCTCTTATTCTCGAGTAGTATTGTTTTAAGAATCTGATTGATTAACACGCATACAGGACTCAGAGCTGTGTCCTGCTCTTGACTGTTCCTGTCTCTAGCACCTCTCAAGTTTATATCCTTCAGCAGCAGACCTGCAGAAGTAAACATATCTGTTTTCCTCCATAGGCAAAGAATGGAGAGCTGCGATTCTAATTGAAAAAGAAAAATGGAAAATAAAACAACCACCGCCGTCAAAAAGTTAATGCCCCCAGAATATTTATTTCAAGTGCACACCCAAAAGAGAGCCCGAAGCTGTTGTCTATGCTTGGTGTGTATATTACTTCCTGCAATGCCTGACCCAACAAGAAAGCCACTCACAAGCCTTGCATATATATGGGAAGTTGGGGGAGGCGGTGTTTTGATGAGGATGCCTGTATAGGGGGGTGAGTGCTCGGAGGCAGGGTTGGTCCGAGTCTGGTTTGATTTGATTTTCCCCAGGAATCAGCCGAGTTGAAGACATCGCTCTGCATGTACGAAAATAGATTTCCCCCAAATGGATGTGTTGGCCCGAGAGATGATAAATTGTGCTGCCTCCCCTCTGTGCAAATCAGGAATGGAAATAGACGACGCAAGGCCAGAGCAATGTCATGGCAAATGAGCTTGCGCTTCTCAGGTAACATTGCTTTGGCTCCTTCAGGAGGTGGAGTGTGGGGTAGGGGTGCACCGGCTGGCTCTCAGTACAGACCCAGGCTGGGGTGTCTCTATGGTTACACTGGCTACAGGTGGTATTTCTCCCTAACATCTTGACGACCATAACCTGTGTTTGGTATTGATTTTCACATTCTAACATATATCCAGTCTTTCAATTTCAGGTGAGAAAGAGAAATTAATTGAACTTGGTGTCCTCAGGAAAGCCCCTAGAGAATCAAAGGAGATGGTGTCTTCCTTTTTACAAAACAGCTAAGCCCCAAATTACTCTCAGATTCTTGCACAACGTAGATGCTAAGTCCATTTTGTTTTCTTTTTATATTTTTCGTGTGTGTGTGTGTGTGTGTGTGTGTGTGTGTGTGTGTGTGTGTGTGTATGTGTATTGCATACTTATGTTTTACATGTATGGGTGCATGTAGGGAGAGATGTTAAAGCCCAAGCCCAAGGTTGACTTCAGAAGTCAACCCCCATCACTCTTCCACCGTATTCACTGAGGCAGACTCTCTCAATCCAACCCAAAGCTCACCAGTAAGCTTAGTCTCACTAGACATCCTGATCTGGAGAGTCTCATGCCCTTGCCTTTTGAGGTCGGAATGACAGGTAGATTGCACTGCCCACCTAGCATTTATATGGTTTTCTGGTGACACAAACCTGTCTCCCTGCCAAGGGCCATGAAGAAGGAACAACAAGTGGCTTTAGAACTCATGGAATGTGGCCCACCGGTTAGCACAGCCATGATGGTTGGTGCCCCAAGGACCATGCATCCTGAGGACTTGATGTTACTTACTATGGAGTTCTCCTCTGCTTTCTGCCCTCACATCCCCCTTAATCAAAGAACTGTATGAAAAGTCTAAGGGGGCTTTCAGCCCTTCACGAGACAGGATCTCTGGCACTCACAATAATAATGCTTGATCTCTCTCAGGCATTGCTGCTGGAGCAGATTAATGATTCAATCACAACCTTAGCGAAGAACTTAGAGATGGAGATTGTCAGCTGTGACCATTACCCTTAGAAAGCATTTGGAAAAAATAAAATTGTTAGTGAAGCTAGGTTAAGATGTTTTTGCTACTGGCTTTGGTGTAGAAAATCTCAGGGAACATTTTGATGTTCAGAAAGCACACTAGTTAAGCTAGGGACCTTTTATGGCCAGGGAACAAGAACAAGGGCAGCGTGGGATGAAGTGACTCCCACTGAGGCTGGACTGCTGAGGATTGATTTCTTACACCCATTTTTACCCTCAGCTTCCAAATATGATTTATTAATAATGGCTGATGAGTATATGAGCATTCTGAGGATTTAAAGTAAATATGACTGGTTTCTATATAAAAGTTTAGATGTGTAATTCTTTTAAGGTTCTTATAAGATTACTTTTAAAGATAAATAATAAAATAATCCCTTCCTTGTAACCAAAGATTGCTGACTGCCAGTAAAAGAAACTGGCTGAGAAAACTATCTTGCTTGCTTACACTTTGCTAATCTTTAACAGGTTGCTTAGTTAGGAATGTATGAAGGCTCTTGGGAATAACTTGCTTTCTTTACCTGTACAACATAATATTATGTCTTGTAAAGGCATTGGGGAATACACCACCTTTTCATAGTAATTCACTAGAGGAAAAATAAATTAATTAATCACGTAATTTTATACTGCTTGAAAGAGTTTGCTGGGATATATAAGCTATGAGAGAGAGAATAAAGTTGTTGAAGCATTGTTCTTTCCACCCATCAACTATGTGTATATTTGTACATATGTAAAGTTTATGTGAAAGTATGTTGGAACATTGTTCCTTCCACCCATCAACTCTGTGTGTGTGTATGTGTGTATACATATATATATATATATATATATATATATATATATATATATATATATATATGTGTGTGTGTGTGTGTGTGTGTGTGTGTGTGTGTGTGTGTGTGTGTGTGTGTATGTGTATATATGTATATGTGTATACATGTATATGTTTATATGTGTATATGTATATATGCTATATGTGTATTTGAATATATGTGTGTATACATGTATCTGTTTATAATGTGTATGTGTATATATGGTATATGTATATAAGCATATATGTATGTGTGTATGTATGTGTATATGTATGTATACATGTATATCTGTGTGTATGTGTATATGAGAATATGTGTATATGTTACATATATACATATGTGTGCATATGTGTATATACATGCAATTGTATATATGTATATGTGTGTGTGTGTGTGTGTGTGTGTGTGTGCGCGCGCAAAGTTTGTGTGAGAATGTGTTGGAACTCTGTTCCATCTATCAAATCTGTATGTATGTATACAGGTAAAGCTTGTTGTGGTCTAGGATTCACTTCACAAAGCACAGGAACATCAAACTCTGTCGGACAGGAATGGTTTATTGAACTAATACTAATTGATCAGGGCCACAAAAAGGACCCAGGTGCCTAATTGTGGTACCAGTCTGTTTTCAGGGCAGGCTTTTTATAGGAAAGAACAGGCTCAAAAGTTTAAAAGGCAAGGAGAGCAGTATTACATTTTGGCTTACTAGACAAAGTATTATCAACTAACCTTTAAGCTAATCGGTACTGAGTGAAGTAAAAGGCGTGTGGTGGATGAGTGGTGAACAAGGAAATTTCAAAACATTGCGATTACAGAGCATGAGTATTATAATCTTAACTTTTTGGCTTATTAGCAGCATTCTTCCATATCATCCACAAAAAACACAATGACCTCTTATGCAGGTGCAAGAGGTTCTGCCTGGTATCAGTTCTGACTCAAGCCATACAGTTTATATTAACACTTAACTTGAGGGGTCCTCCATAAAGCTTTGTGGAATTCCTTAAGATTAACAGGATGAACAGAACAGAACAGAACAGAACAGAACAGAACAGAACAGAACAGAACAGAACAGGATAGCTATCCAATGTGTGAATATGTATGCGTTTGTTTCTATGTATGTGTGTATGTATGTATGTATGTATGTATGTATGTATGTATGTATGTACATATATATGTATTTGTATATGTGAAGCAATGGAGCTTGTCTTTGCTTCAACTGTTCTCTCTCTCTCTCTCTCTCTCTCTCTCTCTGTGTGTGTGTGTGTGTGTGTGTGTGTGTGTGTGTGTGTGCATGTGTGCATGTGTTTGAACTTCCTCCCTTTTCTTCTCTCTAACCACTGGCTGCCAGCAGCAGCAGCCCTTGTCGGTTGCTATCAACTCTGACACCCATCAGCTGTCGTGGGCACTGATCCCAATGCTATCTCCATACTCCACTGCCTGCTTCCATATACCCTTAGGTGTCAAATCTGGTCCTTGGCATCTTCCTATGGAAAATGTTTTAACTACTGACTTACCTTCCCAGGCTGCAGGTCATAAATATCTACTCTGTTACCAGCCCAGGGCCTAGAACCATCCAAAACCCAAATGGAGAGACCCCTCAAGATAGAGCATAGCCATACTCACATCAACAGCACTTCTCAAAGCATTTTGGACAGATCATTGCTGGAGCCTGGTAAGCAACTCTGATGCTCCCTGGAGACCCTGGTGCTCCCTGGAGACCCTGGTGCTCCCTGGAGACCCTGATGCTCCCTGGAGACCCTGATGCTCCCTGGAGACCCTGGTGCTCCCTGGAGACCCTGATGCTCCCTGGAGACCCTGATGCTCCCTGGAGATCCTGGTGCTCCCTGGAGACCCTGATGCTCCCTGGAGACCCTGATGCTCCCTGGAGACCCTGGTGCTCCCTGGAGACCCTGNCTGCCAAGGAAACAGTTCTTCTCTGGGGTAATATTAACTTGAGGAGGAAACACCTCCAATCTGGAGCCCTTCCAACCAGTTTTCTGAGGGTGAGTACCATGCTCCTGGCCATCAGGCTGGTGAAGGAGGATCCAAGTGGGATGTCTGTGGAAGCAGATGTCAATCAACATCTATCCACCTGCCATTGGCTGAGAATGAGTCACATGACCTCAGGTAACTGCAAGGTAGATAAGGAATGAGTCCAGAAATAAGGATCCATCTCTGAAAGTCTTGTTTTTTATTAAATTGTGACAATTTCACACAGTAAACAATGCACTCTGATTATTTTCACACCAAACTCACTACAAGTCCCTTCTCACATTCATTGCTTGTTTTGTGACTCACTGAATTTAATCAGCTAAGATGGTTTGCATGAGAATGGCCCCTGTTGTGGGTTATCCTGATGCTGCTTGTATTCTGATGTTAATTCTGCTTCCTAGAAAGGGAGCAGTCCATCACATACTCAGTGGTCTCATGCAAACCTTCTCCCCATTTTAACAGGTCAACAAAGGATAGAGCCTGTGTTTGGGCAGTGGAAGGGAAAGGTAGGAATGGAGGTTTGAGAGTAAGGGCATATAGAGAGAAAGAGTGTGTGGAGAGAGAGAGAGAGAGAGAGAGAGAGAGAGAGAGAGAGAAGAAAAAGAAGAATAAGGAGGAGGAAGAGGAGGAGAAAGAAGAAGGAGCAGGAGGAGAAGAAGAAGAAGAGGAGGAGGAGAGGGGGAGGAGGGAGGATAGAGGAAGAGAAGGAGGAAGCCATGATTGTGGCCAGGAGAAACTGCAAGTAGCAAGGGGTCTTATAGCTGGGAAATAAATTAGTATAGTGTTAGAAATTCCCAATCTAGGCTTATAGCTTACAATGATAATAACTGGATTGTGTGTTTTTTATATGGGCTTATTGGTGCTGGAAATTTCCGCAACAGGCCCCCATAGGCTCATATGTTTGAATACTTGGCCTTTAGCTGGTGAAACTGTTTGGGAAGGATGAAGAGGTGTGGCCTTATTGGGGAAAGTGTGCCACTGGGTTTCATAAGACTTATAGTATTCCCAGTTAGCACTCTCTGCCTCCTACATACAGATCAAAGACAAGCTCTCGGCTGTTCCTGTCCACCATCATGGACTCTAATGCTTTGAAACCATAAGCCCAATTAAATATTTTCTTTTATGAATTAGCCTGGTTTATGGTGTTTTATCATGGCAATAGAAAAGTCCCGGTTTGGTACTGGCCTGGTGGGCTCACCATTAGATATATACCTGAAGACAATATTTGGCTTCCAACCAGAGTTCAGCAGCAGCCAACAGTTCAGTAGCAAGAGGGACTTATGAGCTGATCCCTGGTCCCTGACTGGCTGTTGACCCGCCCAATGACCTACACACCCAGCACAAGCAACAGCAGCTGTTGTGAGATCATGTTTCCAAGTACTGTTATTCCCTGAAGATTACATTTCAAAGCCTGTCTCCATGTCTTCTAGATCTTGCGATCTTTCTAGCTCTTATTTCATGATGTTCTATGAGCCCTAGTATTATAAATTTATTTATTTCCTTCTTTCTGTCATGTTTAGGGCTGAACCCTCACCTGCCACCAATTCCGAGCCCTTCAAGCAACCGTAAGTCTCTGAACTAAGTGTCATTCACTGCAAAGACAAGCTTCTCTAATTAAGGGTAAGAGTGGTATTTCTCTATGGAAAGGGACATCAGTATTTAGAAGGTACTGGTGCTATGACAATGCAGTTGAACAGTACTGAGTTCTTCTCAAGACCTAGTCCTCCCCAGCCATTTTTAAAATGAGACTCACAGTGCCAGGCATTAATTCTCTTATGTGGAATGGACCTCAAATACAATCAGAGAGCCACTGTTTACCCCGTAATAGTCAGGCTCCAAGTACACCCAAGGGCACTCCTTGTCTGGTAGTCAACAATGCAGAACATTTACTGGTTTAGCTAGGAGAAAGTTGTAGAATTCCAAAACCATTTTCCCAAAAGAAAATCATTGCAACCCATAATATAAAAATGGGAAGACCTTATTTGCTCCTTGTTTTCTTCTTTCTTTCTTTATTTCCTTCTCCCTGTCTTTTTTTTCCTGTTGTTTTTGGACATTGGGGAAGGATTCTAGTCAAGGTCTCATGTATCTATCCCAAGCTAGTCTCAAACTCGTTGAGGACAGTCATGACCCATCTCCAACTATCTAGTCTTTGGATTACAGGCATTCTCCCAGTTGTATGCAGTACTTGGGGCCAAACCAGGATCTTGAATATAACAGAGAGGCATCCTACAAACTAAGTTATGTTCCCAGCACTCTCTAATTTTGAAGGTGAACTGTCCTGTGAATCATAAGATCTAGATGTTATGGATGTCAATGTGTAGAATGTAAAATAAACACTCCACCGCAAGAGGAAAGAGAAATATACCCAGGACTGAAAATAATTTCATAGAACTGGGAAGTTGCCTCAGGGGGGAAAGTGCTTGCTGCACAAGGATGAGGACCTAAGTTTAGATCCCAAGACCCACATAAACCACACTCAGAATCAAGCATCTGTAAACCCAGAACTGCCTAAGGAGATGGGAAGTAGCTTGGAGTATACAGAAGCAAGCAAGACACTGACACTCATGTTGTCCTCTCACTTTTACACGTGCATCACAGCACACACACACACACACACACACACACACACATATGCACATGCACATATACATGCATATGCACTCACATACACACATATACACACATATGCACATACACACATACATATACATGTGTATGCACATACACATGCACACATGCACATACATGCATATGCACACACATATACACATGCACACACACACACATATACACGCATATGCACATATACACAAATGCACACACATATACACAGATACATGTATATGCACATACACATGCACATACACACATATGTGCATACATATGCACACACACACATATGCACATACACATATACACATACACACAAACAGATGTTATAACATAAATATAAACATATTTCAAAAAGAACCTTCTGTGTTTATTTTATAAATAAAAGCAGCAGACTTCGAGTTAGTCAGCCTTCTGGTGTAGCTATTTATACTATCACAGATGCAAAACTGTGTCAAGAAAACAACCTGCTCAATGATTGCCTCTGGGAAAGACGGAGTTGGTGCACACATTTGCATGGTCAAGCCAGTAATGTACATTCGCAGTCTATTAGGTTACTGCTGAGCTGGTTGTCAATCATCTTTTCACCTGCAATAACTTTTTATACACAAACAGATGGGAACTATGATTGATCCCCATTTATTGTTGAGGAAAGATGTGTAAATTAATCTTTGTGTGATTCCCACTCATCATCAATGGAGTCACAGACCACCCTTGGGCAAAGTGTAGGGCAACACAGGCTGGACGCTGGAGCAGAGAGAGGGAGAGGTGAAGTCTGTTTCATGTAGAAAGCCTAAGTGTGGTATGTAAGACATCAGAGGCCATAGGAGAGAAACATACAGTGTCCCTGGGTCACAGGTAGCTTCAACTGTCAACTTAGTACATCTGGGAAGAGAGAACCTTAGTTAAGAGAAATGCCTCCTTCTGATTGGCCTGTGGGAAGCCATGTGGGGCACTTCCTGGATTAGTAATTATGTTGGGAGGATGCAGCCCATTGTGGGTGGGGCCACCTCTGCAGGTGGTCCTGGGTGCTATAAGAAATCAGGCTGAGAAAGCCATGGGGAGCAAGTCAGTATGTAACATCTCTCCATTATCTCAGCTTCAGTTTCTGCCTCCAGGCTCCTTCCTTGACTTCCTGTCAGACTTCCCTCCAGGATGGACTGTGTGACCTGAGAAGTGTGAGTCAAACAGACCTTTTCTCTCCCAAGTTGGTTTTTTTTTTTTTTTTGTCCAAGTGTTCGATCACAGCAACAGAGAAGCAAAGTAGGACCTCTTGTACCTGCGAGCTGATACAATGTCTCTCCTACTCCAAATGAGATACATCTGTCTACAGCAAGCAAAAGGAAGCAGGGAATGGAGAAGCTGAAAATGGGGGGAATGGGCCCTTTGCAAAAGGTCTGGTATTCTCATACAGATGCCCGGGCATCTGATTACTCCTCTGTGAGTATGAAGCAGGCTTCTGGGGTGGATTGATGGGAGTGATCAAGTCTTACTAGGATCAACAGTCCCTACTCATGTACTCGAGCAATGTCACCTCCATGCACCATCTCTTGCATCAAAGGTCAAGGTCACCCAGCTACAGCCAGTCTCCCTCTGGGACAGTGAGGGTCATGAGTGAGTGGCGCACACTCACTTCTGCATGGCGTAATTGTCAGACGCACAGACTCTGGGCTCAGTGGGAACTGTCCGTTCTCAGCTATGAGCCAAGCACATTTGAGAAAAACAGTTAACATTTTTAAAGTTTTGTCCCCTGAAAAATTGCAAACCTCTCTCCTCTCGCCCCCTCTCCCTCTCCCTCTCCCCCTCCCCGTGTCCCTCCCCTTCTCCCTCTCTCCTCTTATGTGTGTGTGTGTGTGTGCATGTACATATGTGTGTGTGAATTGAAATTGAATGTAATTATGGGAAATGATTGTCCACTACATAATGAGAGGTTGGCCTTCAGAGAAAACTGAATTCTTCACTATAAATGAGGGGTTTTTTTTCCTTCTCCTTCTGCCACCAGAATTTCCCTAACATGCCTCGGTTTCTTAATTTACTAAACATCCTGAGAGTGAACAATTCATGTCCCTCTCCAAACATCAGTAAATATTGCTGATCCTTCAGACTCAGATATTGGCCCCCCACAAAACACCTATAATTATGATTGCTTATAATAAAACTAAATGTTTACCCTTTAGGTGCTGACCACATAAGCGAGAGATAAAATAAATCTACAGCCTTGTAAATTTTCCACATGGCTTATCCTGACCCCTTATCAAACTGTGTTCTGCACATTCAAGACTCTGACGGTCATTCTATGACCATTCTTTTCAAAGCTTAAGCTGAGATCTAAGGAACATCAAGTAGCTAGGATGCTATGGTCTGCCATTAACACAGCTATTTTCCCCTTTGCTACAACAAAATAGCTAACAAAACAACTCAAGGAGGGGTTTGTTTCAGCTCATGGTTTGAAGTCACTGTCTCTGGGTGTGGGAGAGTCATGGCGGCAGGAATGTGAGCGACTGGTCACACTGCATCCACAGTCAGGAAGCAGAGAGAGACAGATGCTGGTGCTCAGCTCACTGCCTCCTTTTTATTCAGTCCAGGACCCCTGCCCACTGACTGTTAACATAGCCCTATAGTTCCATCAGCCTCCAGCCACTCTGCAGCACCTCCTCTGATTTCCCTTGGGACTGCTCAGCCTGGCTCAGGTCTGTAGCTCTTTGGAATGAGAAGCAGTGCTGTCTTGGGACTTTAAGGCAGCCTAGCCAGCTGCTGGGCATGTACCCTGCCCACTTCCATCACTCCTCACCTCTGCTCGCATGGCTGCTCTTTGCTCCAGCCTGTGTTCAGGCTTCTTAGAAACCCAAATCACCCCCCACCTCTAGCTTCTCTCCTTTGTCAGCAACGCTACGGATGGCTGCCCTGTGTCCCAGAACGCCTGTAAGTAGTTTCAAGAGGAAAAAACGAGTTGAAAATATTTCATAAATCCTCTTCTGGGATAATGACTAGGTGCTCAGAAAATGTCTTGTCCTTTTACAGTTGCTAAGGGTAGTGATGGCCGCAGCTCTACCTGAAAATAGAATAAAGTCTGGGTTAAGCACCTGGTCCCCACCGCCATTAAATCAGTGACCATTACTGCTGGATAAAAGTCTTTTGTGGCTCCCACTGTAATATGTCATAGGGTGAAGAGAATTTTTTTTCTTTCCAAGATAGGAAAAGAGATTGTCACAACAAAGAAATCATGACCTCTGCTCCACAAATAAGCCTGCTGATTGAAGACTGCCCACCTCAGCTTCTTCCCTGACTCTGGCTACATCAACTCCTATTGTAAGGAACAAGCATGCCCTGTTCTGTGACTACCCCTGTAGTTACCGGCAGCTGTGCCCTCTGCTTTGGAAGGCATCGTCTTTAATAATTTCATTTATGTCTTTCACTAAAAAAGGATTTATCATCGGTAATTTTAATTGTAAGTTTGTATGTGTGTTTGTGTGTGCATGTGTTTGTGTATGCATGTGCGCGTGTGCATGAAGTACCTGTAGAGGCCAGAAGAGGGCATCAGCCACTGAAGTTTCAGGTTATTGTGAGCCACCAGATATGAGTGCTGGAACTGAACTCTGGTCCTCCATAAAAGCAAGTGCCCAGCCTCTGAGCCATCTCTCCCGCTCCTATTCATTCATTTTTATAAGACAGGGTTTCACTCTGTAGCTCAGGCTGGACTCAAACTCATGATGATCCTTCTGCCGCATTCCTCTTGTGTTCAAAGCCCTGAACCCAGATCTTATCCCAAAAGGGATGTGAGGTGGTGTGATGGTTTGAATAGGTTTGGTCCCCATAGATTCATGTGTTTGAATACTCAACCATAGGGAGTGGCACTATTAGGAGATGTGACCTTGTTGGAGGAACTTCATCAAGGTGTAAATGGGTTTTAAGGCTTCTAATGCTCAGACCCCACCCATCGTGGAAAAGTCTCCTCCTGGCTACCTTCAGAAGATAATCTCCTCCTTCCTGCCTTTGGATCAAAATGAAAAACTCTTGGCTCCTCCAGCACCATGTCTGCCTAGATGCTGTCGTGCTTCCCACCATGATGATACTAGACTGAGCCTCTAAAACTGTAAGCCAGCCCCAATTAAATGTTTTCTTTTAAAGGAGTTGCCACGGTCATGGCGTCTCTTCACAGCAATGAAACCCAACCAAAGACAGACAGTTTATTCTAGAGTCAAATATGAGTGACCATGACACAAGAACACAGATTCAGATAACCCAAGTGCTGATAGGGTAATGATTTCATGAAGTCTTATAGAAGCAGGACACAGAAAGCAAAAAATCCAAGACAGTTTTTGAATCCATTAATGGAAATGTCAGGTAGGCTACAGCAGTGCAGGGGAATCTGCCGCAGGTCTCAGATGCTGTCTGATGGCTCTTAGTCTTTTGGTTGATGGCATGTGATATAGGTGTACATTTGGGAAAGGGACTACTTTATTGAGTTATTATATCTACCACCCTTCTCCACCCAATCCCTTCCAACCCCCCAACACTAGGTAGGCAAGAAAAAAGGTTAGAGGTAAAAGGGGGCATAGATTTCTTCAGACTACTTCCTGCTGATAGGGGCATGGAGTTCCTTGGGACAAGTCCAATCATTGTTATCAGGATATCTCCAACCAGCAATTCAGAAATCCAGCAATAGCAAACAGAGCAGAAGAAACAAGCCTCAGCAGGGGGAGCAGCAGGGGGAGAAGCAGCAGCAGGGGGAGCAGCAGCAGCAGGGGGAGCAGCAGCAGGGGAGCAGCAGCAGCAGGGGAGAAGCAGCAGCAGGAGCAGCAGGGGCAGCAGGGGGAGAAGCAGCCACCACAGTCCGTCTCAGAGCTCTCACATTTATACCCCCTCAAGAGTCCCCAGAATTCCAAATGTAAACTTCCTGCAGTTGTCAAAACCACGACCCTCCTAGAGCACAAAACAATCATAGTTAGTTGCTGTGGATAATCTGAAGCCGCCTCATGCCCCATACCTGAGATTAAAATAAAAACATATTCCTGTAATATAACTGGGATGCTTTAAAAAAAAATTCTCACTACAGTTTGATCTGTGTTGTCAGTACACTCCAGAAAACTTTGACTGTTAGTCATAGGACATTAGGTCAGACACAGAAATGAGTAAGGAATGGCTATTAAGCTAGCCCGTGATAAATTGTAATTAGGCTCTAGACCTGCAACATTCCAACCCCTCCATAGCCTCTGGAATTCGAATCAGCTAGTTAGCCTGGTAGACCACCCAGAGGAAAGTGCCGTTGTTTCCAAGAGTTTCTGTTCACATATTTACAGATACCAGACTGCAGACACCATCTGTAAAACTAGGTATTAGAGATAGCCACTCTGCAAGACATCATTTTGAAGTAACCAACCTTCATCTGCCCGCTACATAGATTCTTAAGATGGTGAATAATAAACACTGACATGCCCCTATCTCAGACATGATCTGCAATGTTTGAGACTATTCCATGACACTGTAACATCTAAAAAAGGCCTGAGGCTCCTCTGGCTTAAGAGAAAGGGGAGGATTTGGGCAACATTGCATACTAAATGTCCTTTTGATTTTGTTTAAACTGTTGGCTCTTTTCTGCTTTGGGGAGGTTTCAGAGGCTAAGTCTACCCAAAATGCACTGTGCCCCAACACTCAACATCAACTTCTGCATCTTTTATCAATTGCTTCATTCCAATATCACGTCTTAGATGAGGATTTTACAGTAGATGGTGACACATACCCTGGGTTACGGTGTTAGAAGAGAGTGCGGGCTCATTCCTAAATGTTAAGGGATGCACGGCCCACAATTCCCAAGACTCATTGGTTTGGCTGCCGGGTTTCATCTCACTCACTGCAACGCTGTGATAAATGTGCAGGGTGCTGGAGCAGAAACACTGAGAGATGACGATACAAAATATCTTACTCCATCACCCCCTCCATAAGGGGCAGATTCATGTCCTCTGCTCCCTTGGACTTTGTTTGAAATTGTAACCTACAGATCAAAACACAATCCAAGCAGTATCCTAAGAGAATTGTACACAAGCCATCTTGGCTGTGGGAAGGCTGTGGGGCTGGGTGTGAGAGGGTCCTCTAGCAGTGCAATAGCACATTCTACTGTGATAACCCTGAGCCAGATCATGTACACTTCATCTCATTAAAATTCATCCCCATCCTCGCAGCACAAAATCTCTACCACTCTGTGCCATGAAAGATGATGGGCTTGGGAGCCTCCCCAGGTTCATGTCCCACCAAGGTCACGAGGCCCTGTCTTACCCACAACCACACACCGGGTTAATGCTCAGCAGATGCAAACGTCCCTCCTCACCCCTACCCTTCTTGCAGCAGGCTCCGGGCCAAAGGAGGATCCCACTTCTGCAGCAAAGTCTCTGTTTCCTTTCCCTTTTCCCCCAGATAAAAGCCCAGTTCTCCTGTAAGAAAGCAAGCTCCATTTCTTTTCCAGTTGCTGTAATAGAATACCCTGATGGAAGCCACTTAAGAGAGAAAACATTTATTTTATCTTACTGCATAAAGCATCATCCATCAAGGCGGACTGAAGGCAGCAGGAACCGGCAGTGACTGACATGGCATCATGATCAGGAAGAAGAGAGGAAGGAAGGCACAGTCTAGACTCCTTCTCTTCTTTTCAAACAGCCCAGGCTCCCCTGTCTGAGGAATGGTCCAACCACGGAAGGATAGATCTATACCAATTAACCTAACCCAGACGGTTCCTACCCGCTCAGCCTCTCCCACGTGACTTGGGATCCCATCAAGCTCACAATCACCATTAGGAACAGAGTTGAATGAGTTTCCTCGTGTCTGTGTGTTTCTGCTTCCTCTGGTGTTGAATGGTTAAACTGTTACACAAACACACAATCCAAAACCCTTGACCTTCAGGGAAAGTTAGGCAGCCAGAAGCCAGAACAGTTCCACTCTGCCCTGAGGCTGGACAAAATCAACACAAAGATCTCACTGTCCATTACTACCGAGGCCCTTGAAGGATTCTAAGACAAGCATCTGAAAATGTCCTTCCTCCCACAACGGTTCCAGGCTCCACACAAGATGAGGTCCAGGTAGAGTCTGGGTAGAGTCTTTGCATGTCAGGACCTATTACCTAAGACGCCTCTGGTGTGCCTGGTCTCATTAGCAGCTGAGTCAGGATAGATCAGGGTAGATCAGAATAGATCTCAATAGAGTAAGTGCCTGTAAATATTCTTCCCCTTCTCCCTCTCCTGGGTGATTTCAGGCCAGGTGTTCTTCGGTCTTTCCTTGCAAGTCTCTATTTGGTATTATAAAAACTCTCCAATTTCTTGAATCTACTTAATCAGAGTAGAAAAAGAAACTCCCCTGCCGTTTAGCCCTTTCGATTTCACGACTCAGCACAGTCTTAGATTACTCCACTATTTTGCATTCACGACAGAAAAATACAAAAAGGTGACAAATGAAATGTGGGTCAGGCCAACTTTTATTCTGGCCCAATAAAAGTGCAAGTCCCCTGAAAAAGAACCTTTCCCAGCAATTACGAATATAGAGGAATAATGTAAAAAATGTGGCGTTGGAGATTGAGGCCACCATCGTCATTTTAAAGCAGTTAGGGGGCACATTTCTGAGTAAATAGACCTGATTCTGTAGGCAGCCTAGAGATGATGATGCCAGATAGGATTCTCAGAAGCCCTCAGAGGGGAAGCGCATGTCATATAATCAAGTCATTTGGGATAAGATCCAAGGAATTGAAAAATATTAATTTTGATGATGTGAGGCAAAATGAGCTGAGAGAGAGATGGGAGAGAGGAGGAGGGGTATGTCCTTCAGCGGTAAAACCCCAGGATTTGAGGAGTAATATGCTTGAACCAGTTGTATGCCAATGTGTGTGTGTGTGTGTGTGTGTGTGTGTGTGTGTGTGTGTGTGTACAAACAATAGGTGTTACTGTCAGGTTTTTGACGCAGGGTCTCTCGCTGAAGCTGGAGCTCACTACAAAGCCCCAGAGATCCTCTTGTCTCCCTCCCAGAGCTGGAATTATACGAACATGCTATAGCGACTAGCTTTACATGTAGATCCTGGGGAAATGAGCTCTGGCTGTTCATTTTATGTATATGAATGTTTTGTTTGTATCATGTCTGTGCACCACATGCACGCATTACCTGAAGAGGCCAGAAGAGGGAGCTAGATCTCCTGGAGCTGCTGTGTGGGTGCTGGGAATTGAACCCTGGTCCTTTGCAAGTCCAGCCTCCTTCCACTCCACTTCTCCTGTTCCCACTCCTACTTACCACTCTCCTCCTTTCCTTTATACTGTGCTTTCTCACATATAAGTAAGAATAAGCAGTATGTGTCATTCTATGCCTGGCTTCTGTTGCCTAATGGTGTCCCTGAGGCCCACATAAGCCCCTAAAAATGACAATTGATTTATACAGTCCATCCCGACTGTCGGCTACATTTCCTTCACTCTATCCTCCATCATCTTTCATTGATGGACTGAGGCAGGGGAGTCATGTGGAGCGTGAGGCATGGAAGGGCTTCCACAAAGACTGCCAATTGCCCGATGGGAAATCTCCCCTGACTGAGGCTGACCAGAACTTAATGGAGTCACTGGTGGCTCCCCAGAGTGCCTCGGGGTGACCTGTGTGGCTCTTTGTGATGTGGAAACACATGCTTTGGGGAGAGACTTTAGATATCAATGAGGCATGCTTGGGAGTGTGACGTTGTACACAGAGCTACATGTAACATGCAGAACTCAAATTTCCATGGTGCATAATCTAAACCTCCCCACACTGCGTGACAGAAAAGCACACATGCTGAGTGGATCTGCACTGTCTGGGCGTCTGAACTTTCTCCTGCTGCAGTTGGCTTCCTTTCTCAGAAATGCATCTTTGTCTAATCAGCTCCCCCTGCTTCTGCTGCTATCCAGGTGCCTGGGTCAAATTCTTCACTTCCGGACACACAAATCTGGACATCCCAGTGGCTTCCCAGCAAACCCAATGAACCAATATCACCCATATTTTAGCATTAGAGGAAGTGTTGTAATAAACAGTGTGAGGTGTCTCTCAGTACACGGGGGCTGCTCATCCCTTTCTGGAAGCAGTTCTCAACCTGTGGGCAACAACCCCCTAAGTGGGACAAACAACTCTTTCACAGGAGTCACATACTAGATACCCTGCATATCAGATATTTCCATTATGATTCGTAACAGTAGCAAAGTTACACTTACGAAGCAGCAATGGAATAATTTTATGATTGGGGGTCACCACACCATGAGGAACTGTATTAAAGGGTCACGCAGCATTAGGAAGGTTGAGAACCACCGCCTTACGCTAACAGCACTGCAGTCATCTTGGACCAGGTCTAATCCTGCCCCATGAGGAATTAATTTTACTTACCTGTGTCTGTGATGACCCTATTTTCAAATATCACATTCATGTCTGGGGGTGGATACAATTCTACCAGCACCATAAAATTCATCGCTCCTGAAAAATACAAACTCTGCCTGTTCTGGCCCTGGTTTCCCGTGGCATTGGTGCTTTGGGCTGAGTGGTGTAAATGCCAGATTCTGGTCTCAAAATACTGCCAGTGGTTTCCTCTGGGCCTGGTAGGATCACGTGAGAGGGAGGTAAGGAAGAGGCAGACCAACAGGACTGCCCCTAAACATTTCCAGTTAATTGACCCACTTGAGAGCAAAATCCAGAATGGCTTTGTTTAAAACGGTGGGCTTTTTTTTTTTAACATTTTATTACTGATAGATGTTTCTACACATTAGGATAAATGACCAGTGGGGATACTGTTGTTTATTTTTAACTTACACATAACCAAATGTGTTAACCCACCAGTCTTTACCCAACAGCTCAGAATATTAAAAAAGGAGACCTTCCAGTAAACTGAAAACATGGGGTGGAGCCTGACTCTTCACATTTAACAAACTGCAGTGGGAAAGTACAGTGTTTTTTGTTGTAAAATAGACAGTAAGCATTTTTTTAAATAAAATAACCAAAGTATTTGAGTCTTTATTAATTATATGCCATGTATTTAGATGTGAGTCTAATAACCATAGTGGGATATTTTCTGTCAGCCCTAGTAATATGCCAGAAGTGGTAAAAAGGGAGATAGAGGGAGACAGATAGAGAGAGATGAGAATTTGGGAAGTAAATTGTGCCTTTCCTGACATTCAATTTGCATTCTTCTTTATGAATATTTATTTTCTCTCTACTCTCTCTCTCTCTCTCTCTCTCTCTCTCTCTCTCTCTCTCTGTGTGTGTGTGTGTGTGTGTGTGTGTGTGTGTGTCTGTCTGTCTGTCTGTCTCTCTGTCTGTCTGCACATGGGTGCAGTATCCACAGTTGCCAGAAGAGGGCATCAGATCTTCTGGGACTTAAGTAACAGAAGGTTGTGAACCACCATGTGGTTGCTGGGAATTGAACTCAGGACCTCTGTAAGATCAGCCAGTGCTCTTAACCACTTAGCCATCTGCCCAACTATTCTTTGACATTTAAAAGAATACTCATATTCACTGTATTTATGCCCACAGTGACCCTCAAGTCAGAATGCTATCTGAGGAGAACCCACCTGTATGGGTTTGTGTCTTGCATAATTGATGCATAATTAATTCATGGCCAACATGGCTGAACAGGATTTAACTTAGTAACTTTCATCGAGCATGCGACTGGGTGTGCATTTGGGGCTGGTTGTGCAAATGTGTAAGAATACAGTGAAGCAATATCCAATATTTCACTTTGATGACATTAATTATTTTTTTACTGTATGAAATCTTTGATTTATATTCTTTGAACTTTTCTCATTAGTTGCAAACAAAGCTAGACAGTGGCACTATCTAAGATGAGAGAAAGCAGACTGGGCGCCTTTCCATTGGACTGGGATTTTTATGCTAGCCATTGCGTAAAATGCAGACGAATTCATATTCTCTGGCTGTGATGGCAAATCTAACTGAACATGAGCTGTGCTGGAGACAGGAGATGCCATGCCGGCTCAGATAGCGCGGCTCTTTCCTAGATGGCTGTTGTCAGCACCTTGGACAGCTCTCTGTTCCCAGCATCTGCAGGCATGGAGACAGGACCAGACTCACAAACTCCCATAGCTTGGAAGGCTCTCCAAAACCCTCCCTGACTTGTGTCAGTGGGTCCTAGGTAAACTTTCCCAAAAAGTCAGGTCCCCAAACACTGTGGCTGGAAACACACACACACACACACACCATGCTCAAACTGTGGTGGGTACTTTCAGGGGAGAAAGGGACTTTGTGTTTGCTGTCTGTGTTACATTCTTTGTTCTAATTTCTGATGTTCCTATGGTAGAAGCAGGTGTCCTTGATTTCTAATGGGTCACTCATACCTCTGCAGACATCCCACATTCATGCGGGTATGGTATCATTCACTAAATCACCAGCAACAGAGGCACCACCAGGAACAGTTTAAACTATCCTGAAGCCTACCATCTCCAGAAAGCCCTGGCCATTCCATGTACGAGGGGCAGAGGGACACTGACTTGGAAATTCCCTGTGGGAGCTAAAAATCACTTCTAAAAGAGAAAGAGCCTAGGTTGTGGCAAAAACAGTCTCTATGTAAATGCTGGGGCCACACAGCCACAAAAGCATTTGCTACAGGAGAACTTAATTGAGGACTGCCTGAGAGACCAAGGATTGCTGGTGCAAATAATGCCAGCCAATCAGAAACCGCTGTGTAGAAGAGATACTTTCTTGAGACCAATGGGGGCACGGGTGGAAGGGATTATAGGGGGTGGCAGCAGTGCTCAGATGAGCTCGCTGCAGTGTTTCTCAGCTGCTCCTGGAATCTGTGTTGTTGACTCTGAGCCAACTCACCCCCAACCCCCAAGGACAGGCAGGGTTGAGCAGTGAGCTGTCTGTGACAAAGGCAGCACTGGGTTGAGAGACTAAGAAAATAAATTTAATCTATTGGGGATAAAACCCCAATCAAAAGGCACCCAAGACTGTAGGGCTGTTTGTCACCTGAAACTGGGGACATAGAAAGGGGTGGCTGTTCTCTGTGGCAGCTAATCTTGGTTATCAGCTTGAATGCATCATCTCAAATCCAAGCTGCTGGACACACTTGGGAGATATTTTCTTAATCAGATTACATGAAACAGGAAGACCCACCCTAGTCCTTACACCTTCTGCTGGCAACCTATATAAAGGACATAGAAGAAGCAAGGCTTTACTTTTTGCCTGTTCACCTTCACTCTTGTTGACAAGTTCATCTATTGTGCTGCTGCCACTGGTGTTAAATCCAACTTCTTCGGGATTCTGATGTAGACTGAAGACCAGCAGCTCTCCAGGAATCCTCCAGGACTCCAGTACCAGACTGGGACTGCAGAGAAATCCAGACTCATGGATTCTCAGATTCTCAACCTTACTGTCAGGAGATGGCCACTGTTGGACTACTGAGACTACATCCTGTGAGTCACTCTAATAAATCCTCTTCTATTTAAAGTATTTATTCTATCTGTTCTGTCCCTTCAGAGAGCCCAGGTTAATGCAGGCACCTTGCCTGGGCAACGTTAGTCAGGTGCTTCTCCTGGACTCTTTGGATCTGCAGAGCAAGGAAGGGTAGCAGCTGGTTGCCTCTAAATGGGACCTTTGGACCTGGAATCCTGGGATTGAATCCCCAAGATCAGTAGCCATGCTGGACCGAGAAGCAGCAGTTTCCACAACTGGGCTGGACAGCTATCTGGGAGACTCCCATCAAACAGATGGGATGTCCTGACAGCCACCATTAAGGCAGTTCTGCTAACTGGGTTGAACTTAGAAGATATGAGCGGGCGTGGTGTCTGCTGCCCTTTCAGGATACAAACCTTCTAAGTTAGGTAAAATGATTCCGTAACCCATATGTTAAGCTTGAACACCTGTGAGTATATTCATTCCATGAATGGCAGAAAGGGTGATTCATAGAGTTATATAGATGAAAGACTGGGAAGAGGAGAGGAGGGATGCAAAGGGAGGAGGGGGGAAGGGTGGGAGGAGGAAGAAGGAGAGAGCTAAAGCCTAAAAGAGGCTTCATATGTCACTGTTGGGTTCCAGTTAAGCAGATGTGAGTGGCTTAAGCCGAAAAGGGCTCATCCTGACAGCCAATGGTGAAATGATAACAGACCTACAGCAACACAGAACCAATTCTGGCAAGCTTGTGAATGGATGCATAAGCCAATTCTCTCCCAGGCCTTCAGAGAAGTTCTCAGGCAACACAAAGGAGGCGGAGCACCACCCTACCCCACCCCCAAGCCCTCAGTGCTGGATTCTGATCCGCAGAACAAGGCGACAAGTCACGTGTGTGGTTTTCTGTTGTCAAGCCCACAGCAGAGACTTGTGGAAACTAATCAAGCCTTACAACTTGGCAGGGCACGAGAAGGGAGGGGCCAACCACATCTTCCTAAGAGTGAGATAGAAATGGTCAGCATAAAGCCAGGCCATATTGGTCTACACCTTTAATCCCAGCACTCGGGAGGAAGGGGAAGGCAGATCTCTGAGTTCAAGGACAGCCTGGTCCACAAAGTTAAGTTTCAGGACAGCCAGGGCTACACAGAGAATCCCAATCTCCAAAGAAGAGGAGGAAGAGGAGGAGGAGGGGTAGGGGTAGGAGTAGGGGGAGGAGGAGGAGGAAGAGAGAAGGAAAAGAGAAAAGGAAGGAAGGAAGATTGGCCATTGATAGAATATGATGATGGACTCTCCCCAAAATACTCAGGGGAGTCCTTCTGGAGGAAGAAGGGAGAGCTGTCTCCCAGGATCCATATGGGTTGGATAGATGGCAGAGACCAAGGGTGAGTGAGGTAAAGCGAGAGGACATAACCTACACTTCATATTTATCTAGCGCTCTAGTCAGAAAGTTTGCCTTGACGCATCTCGTGCAGCCGTTTCTTCGCAGGGAAAAAAATTTCATTTTTATTGTTTAAATAGGAAGTAAAAAAATCAATCTACATGACAAGGACATTTTTAAAGGCTAATTTAGTGAAAATTGTATGAAAAATGTAGAAAATAATTTTTTCCTAGCAGTGTAGATCCGAGTTTTCTATTTATATGCAAATGCCGGATGTCTGAGCCTATTTTATGTTTTACAATTTTGAAATATTACCTATTTCATAAACCTTGGATTAATGAAGTCCTGACAGGATAGTGAGTCCTTTTCGGAAAATAGTTTTCGAAGCTACACTCCTTCATGTAAATTTGTTACAGCTATTTCTTGCTCCACGGAAAACCACAATGAACATTTTAATTCCTAGCTATAATATGCCCTATTTTTCCCACATTATTCTAAAGATAAGTTGGTTCTCTTTTAAGATTTACTTTATTTTTTTATTATGTGTATGCCTGCGAGTTTGTGTATATGAGTGTAGTGCCCATGGAGGCCACAGACATAGAATCCCATCTGGACTTAAAGACAGTTGTAAGTCACCTGGTAGGTTCTGGGAATCAAACTCAAGTCCTCTGCAAAAGCAGGACTTGTTCTTAACCCCTGAGACATCTCACCAGACCCTTATTGGATGTTGTTGGTTGGTTTTGGTTTTGTCAAGCCTTCTTTAGTTTTTTGGTTTTGGGGTGGTTTTTTTTTTTGTCATGTCTTGTTTTGTTTTTAAGAAAAGTAATTAGACGTTAAATCTTTAGAAAGTAAGCCTATCTCTTCCGGCTTAGCCAGAAACATCTGCAAATCTCTGCCTAGAGACCTTCTGCGACAAAGTGACACTCAGTCTCCCCCAACAACCTCACTGGACCAACGATCACACCTGGGGCACGCATGAGGGTTTCTTCAGAGAGGAAGAGAGACCTGTCCTGAATGTGTAGACACCACCCCAAATCATAGGATTAAAGGAGGGAATGAGAAAGACCACACAGCGCAGTTTCCTCTCTCTGCGGTGCTCCTGCAATCAGGGAGCGGCCTCCATCACAAGGTGAGAACCCTCGGAAACCATGAGTCAGAATAAACCTTTCTTTCCTTTAAGCTGTCTCCTTTGGGCAGTTTGTCTCTGCTATGTAACAATAGCTAACGTGGGAGTGTTTTCAAGTTGCTCGGGATTCCCAGGGTTATTTTGCCTCCTGGGTTTTAAAAGTATATAATGGTCTCTATGGAAGGAGAGTGAATAATTCAGGGAGAGTGAATAATTCAGATTTATTTGTTCTCTCTTGCATGGTGAGAACTTATATGACATAGAAAGGAGAGGTTCCCAGGTGCATGAGGGCCATCTGGGTAAGCAGGAGGGCCTGTGTTCAAATCCCCAGATACCAAAAGAAGCTGATATTGTTGTGGGTGAGCATGTAACCCCAGAATTGTGGGAGCAGGGATCATGGGACTTTCTCATGGTCTGCCCAGTTCCAGGTTCAGTGAGAGATGCTATCTCAAAGGAATACTGGAGAGTGATCACCCTGTTGCTGTCTAGGGTCCATAATCACACGTATGCATACACACACACACACGCACACACATGCATGCACACACACACACACACACACACATATACACACAGATAAACAGTTATGCATGCATGCACATGCACAAATTAATAAAGATAAAACAATATATAAAAAGAATAAATGTGTGCTATTTGCAATCTGTTGTTTTTAACCGGATCTTGGCTGGCCGATGAACGTAAGAAATTATATAATCCTTGGGTTGAGGTAGGAGCCCAGGCGTCAGCCATATTCTCCCTTTTGCAAACATTAGTTCCTTCCTTAGTTTCCGTTCACAAACTCTCAATCCCATAGCCTGCACCCTGCCCACAAGCCACCCTGAGAGGAGAGTCCACAGAATGAAACTGGGAGGTGTACGTTTGATGGCTTGTTCAGAAATGTCTCTTCCTGGCTGCGATGACTTCATTTTCAATTTATTGTGATAATCAGAGGGAAACTGCCTCATTGGGAAGATCTGTGGGGACACTGGGAAGAGGAATTATGGACACAGTCTAATGAGGGCCTGCTGAAGACAAAGGCCATGCGTGCCTCTAAGCCTTGCAATTAGCACAAATCTCAGTGTACCAACAGAACTATTTATACTGTGTCTGTGATCTGAGCCCTGATTAGGGCTGGCCTATTGGGCCAGGAGGATTAGACAGAAATAATCAAGAGTATAGAAGAGGGTGAATGTGACCAGGAGCTTCACCCTCTGACCATTCACAGAGCTTTGCAACACCCAAGGGACACCTGCAGAGGACACTAGGATGGGCTGCGAGGACACAGGACTCCTCACCACCCTCCTCACAGTACACGAGCCCACGCAATAGCTGGAATGCTCATTTGCACAGAATCACCGCAGAGGAAGCTCATGACATCAGGACGGGAAAACACCACACGCTTTTTTTTTTCATTATGTTTGTGTCTCTGACATCATCACCACTTCGATCCTTGGAGGAAGGTGTGCCCCTGTCCCCCTCGGTGTCACCTCACTGTCTCCATGCTGCCTGTGTCCTGGGACACTGTGTTCATCTCTCTGCGTCCCTTCCTTCTCCAGCTGCTGTTTGGTGCGTCTGGGAACACTGGGTCTCTGATAAGGAAGGACAGAGAATGGAAGGGTGAGGGCTAAGGGCTGGGTCCTAGCACCTGTCTTGTGGCCTGTGTTCACACATGATCTATTCCTGAGACAAAACGGGGTGTCCAGTGTCCTCTCCCTTTGTCCATTCTGGAGTAAGGGAAATGAGTATAGCCACCCTGGTTGACTCTTTCTCATGCTTCCCTTCCATCAGCATCCTTAAACACAATTCCTTGTCTGAACTTCAATCTATATCACATTTCCTTCTGAGGTCCTCATCTCCTAGTGACAAGTGATTTCCTTTTATCTATTCAAGGACCCTCCCCCAAGTCACTGGGTCTTCTCCTGAGCCTGGAGGCCAGCCTCAAATGAACGTCTGCCCTTTCTCAAGTGGATGGCCACTGCCACATCTACAGGTCCAGAGAAGCAAGCTGTTTCAGCAGCTCACCTGACCTTACCAAAGCTTCCCACCCAAGCCTAGCCTGCCTCCCTTGCGATAGAATAGAGACCACATGGCTGCTTCCAGCCAAGAGGTTCCCATCAGGGGCTGCTTCTTCTGAGAGGGAGATCAGGGTTCATGCTATAGATGTTGGCTCACTGATGCGTGGTCAGTTTCTGGCCCTCTGAAGTTCTTCTCCCTCCTCTACAGTGATGTGTGGTATTGATGTGTCAACCTGATCGAATGCACTCTGACCTCTGGGCATCTCTGCTGGTGGCTTCAGCAAAAACAAGGCAAAAACAAAGGCTTTGGAAAGACTGTGATGGTCCTGGATCCAAGGTGTGAAGACTCCCCAGGCAGAGGAAGTGGAGGAGAGCTTGAGATTGAGTGCTGAGACACTTGTGTTGGTCCACCCAAAATAGAGGTTCCACACCACCACCACCCCACTCCACCCCCAGCACCTCCTCTTCTGGGTGCTTGGCTCTAAATCGAAAGGATGGACCATCCAGACACTGATCCACCCGGGGATCCATCCCATAACCAGCCTTCAAACGCAGACACTATTGCATATGCCAGCAAGATTTTGCTGACAGGACCCTGATATAGCTGTCTCTCGTGAGGCTATACCAGTGCCTGGCAAATACAGAAGTGGAAGCTCACAGTCATATATTGGATGGAACACAGGGCCCCCAATGGAGGAGCTAGAGAAAGTACCCAAGGAGCTGAAGGGGTCTGCAACCCTATAGGCGGAACAACAATATGAACTAACCAGTACCCCCAGAGCTCGTGTCTCTAGCTGCATATGTACCAGAAGATGGCCTGGTCAGCCATCATTGGGAAGAGAGGCCCCTTGGTCTTGCAAACTTTATATGCCCCAGTACAGGGGAACGCCAGGGCCAAGAAGTGGAAGTGGGTGGGTAGGGGAGTAGGGTTGGGAGAGTGTATAGGGGACTTTCGGGATAGCATTTGAAATGTAAATGAAAAAAAATATCGAATAAAAAATTGGAAAAAAAAAAAAGATTCAAGCACCTGCTGATTTTGTGAAGAGTTGAATGTGCCCTTACATGCAGTTACTGGTGGAGGCCAGAAGGGGGCACCTGGAACTAGAGTTCCAGTTGGTTGTGAACTGCCCTATATATATGTCTGGGAATTAAACCCAGATCCTCTGCAAGAGGTGCTAGTGCTTTTAAATGCTCAGCTATCTCTCCAGCTCCACGCATATCTTCTATGGTTGAGCTAGTGTGCTGGCATCATGGAGAATTCTATAGTAGACTATGAAAAGACACCATTTCTAAGCTGGAGATGTAGCCCAGTAGGCAAAGTATTCACCTAGCATGCACAAGGCCCTGGGTTCTTTCCTCTACAACACACACACACACACACACACACACTGAAAGGTACACCTGCAACCCTCTTTCAAACTTGTGGCTTCTTTTTCCATTAATTATTCTTAAATGCATACATATTTAAATATGTTTAAATACATCACATATTTGTTTAAATATATCACATATATTTAAATACACACACACACACACACACACACACACACACACACACACACACACACACACACATATATATATATATGGCTGACCATTTGGCGTTAGCAACCAATCAGTGTGCTCTAACTAGGTAAAGACTGTTTCTCCCACTCTCTGCATTCCTTGGTTGCCTGTAGTTCTCTGTGTACGGTTGAAGCCTCTTGGATTCTCCTCCATCCTCACCCATAAAGTGTTTGGCTTTTTAAGTGGGCGTAGGGATCTGACTCAGGTCCTCCTGTTTGCAGAGCAGGCACTTGACTCGCCGAGTTGCCTCGAGGTCCCAGAAGTGACTACTGGACGGTGTGAATCGGTGGCTTTTCATGTCACCTCCACCTCCTGTGGAAATTTCATTAACTGCCGTGTCCACTCTCACATAGGAGACCAGGTCAAACGTATGGGTTGCTTTGCTGTGTCCCACACAGCTTGAGACTTGTGTTCTCGGGAGTTGAATGCGTTATTCTTGAAATATACAAACTGTTTTAACATTTCTAAGATAGCAACTTTTTTCTAAAAGAAAAAACTATAGGCATTCTCAGACTCTTTGATTCTTCTCAGATTTTTGTAGTGTGTGTGTGTGTGTGTGTGTGTGTGTGTGTGTGTGTGTGTGTGTATGGATTTGCAGCTCCAAACGATAATTTTCTCCAGGCAGAATTTCTCTTTATCATTTTGCTACTGCAACTTACGATTCAGGCTTGATTTGCTCCGAGTATGCTACTACTGTCAATGCCTGCAACTACAGGCACCGTGGAGTCTCAGTGCCCAGCTCTGCAGACACTTCCCAAAGCGCTGAGTCTTTCCCATGGTTAGTGGAGCTTTGAAAGCCCAGCCCTGGAGATCTCCTAACCTTGAAGCCTCTGCACCTCCTTCCTACATGGCTGACGCTAAACTCGATCCTGAACCAGGTGAAGAAGGGTGAAAACACACCCAGGATAGAAAGCAGTCAGGTCGTAAGGTGAGGCAATTCAGGCCCATAGCAGCTGAGATCACAGAAGGCAGCCTGGCTTTGCACAATCACAGACTCTGCACTAATGTTCCATGAAGCTGAATGGTCATTGATTGAAAGTCTGTGGACTGGTAGGAATGGTTTGGGGTCTGGAGAGGGGAGTGATTCCCAGACCAGGCAGCATTTACAGGAGACAAAGGTTTGAGCTCGTTGTCTAATGGGAACCCCCAGCCCCATTAGTGCCAGGAGATCAGAATTCACTCTGAGCACCTTTGAGATTCCACAGGGAAGACACAGGCTACCAAGGTTCATTAGAAAAGCTAGTTTTATGTCACACACACTGACTTCTTGTGATCCGTGTGACCTCAGCCTCATTGTATGAACCACCAAGCTGCACGTCTCAGAACGATGAGCTCCCAATCCCAGGCTGGTGTTTCCTTGAATATTAGCTGCAGCCCCGATGGATCAGATCAGCCATGATCAGTCTATCCCTGCTGTATTTAATTTTGTACTGGATAAACTGAGCAGGAAAGAAAAACCAGGGGGAGAGGAGGGGGGCAAATCTTTGAATTAGAAGTTTAACATTCTTTGAAGCATCAGCTGACTCTTTTTTACCGGAACAAAGCCTGGGAAATTAATTTGATAAATATCTTCCCTCTGCAGGCTTCAGCCATTGAACAAAACTTCTCCATAGTCCTTATAAAGCGGGGGGTTGGGGGGGTGATAAAATCTGGGGTTATTGTTCAGACTACAAATTCAGGCTCCATCCTGGGAGACACAGCCATTGAGGCCAGGGTAGGGTCTAGCAAGAGGGCAGTTTGTGGAGCTTAATGAATTCTGAAGGTCAGGCAGGCTTTGCAAACTGCTGAGGAACCTTAGGCAGCCTCGGTCTCCAACTGCTTCCTCCCCTCCTTTCCAAGTTCAGAGATGAGTCTTTGCTGATGGCTCAGTCACCAAAGAGTCTGTCATTCAAGTGCACAGACCCAAGTTCAATCCAAACCCATGAAAAAATGCCAGAGTTGGTGGCATGTGCTTGTAATCTCAGCACTGGAGAAGTGGACACAGGGAATCCCTGGAGCTCACCAGGCAGACATCGTGGCTTGTAAGCCCCAGGCCAATGAAAGATGCTATCTCAAAAAATTAATAGGTGAAACACAAGGATACTTTGCAAATCACTACATTTCTGCCCAAAGCACTACTATTATCCATCCTCCTATAAATAAGCAAAGACAAGGTGGGGCATGTAAAGTCCTAGCTAGTAGCTGTTGGATGCTCTCTGTACTGTCTTGGCTGCCTTGAGCTTTTTAAAAGAACTGTCAATCATACAGCCTACCCTGACTACCCTTATGCCAGCATCAGAAATGCAGAACTCCATGGTACCCTGGGGAAGCTGCACAGTGATCCCAGCTGCTTGCTCCAGCTCCTGAAGACAGGGCTCCAGTCTAGACTGTTTCAATTTACACTAAGCTCTTTGCTATCACAAGCCTCCATGAATTCCCCATTACCCTCCACCTAGACCAGAGGGAGTACTTCCCCTGGTGTGACTGGAGCTAGAGAGGCAAGCTTTGATAGGTGCAAACACAAGCCTTCATTTGCATTGAGCTCTGCTGTGATTGGTGAAAGCACAAAGCTTCATTTGCATGTGAGGTCTGCTGTGATTGGTGCAAACAGAAACATTCATTTGCATTTAGTGACTTACCACTACAACTGGCACAAACGTAGCCTCATTTGCATGCACATACATGTTCATGCAAACATGTAGTAGCAAACACTGAACTCTGTCAGTGCTGGCTGAGCGAGACTGCTCTCAAGTCACCTTTCTTTCCGTATTAGAAATACTCACTATGTGGTCAATCAGTGCAGGTCTACTCAGCCAAGGTTTGTACTAGTTTCCCAAATTCCACATCTTTAACAAAACAGATATATTACCTAATGAATATGGGGGTCAGAAGTACTAAAATCAAATCCAATCAGAAAGATACGTGTAAAAAGAACAGCAAGATAAAGGGACAGTGAGAGGGCCCAGCAGGAGACAAAGGTGCTTGCGGTACAAGCCTGACAATGAGAGTTCCATCCCTCAGTTCCGTGGTGGAAGAAGAAAACCAACTTCCAGAAGTTGTCCTCTACATAGGGCAGTGGCATTGCATGCTCGCTCTCTCACACACAAACCCGCAATAATAGTCATAAGAACCTAAGACACATGCAAAGGTGAGAATAAAAGTAGTTAACAAAGGACTGGGTAAATGAGACTAGTGGGGGAAGATAGGAAGAGGAAAAATGAGGGAGGGGGAGCAGTAGGTGTAAGACGAAGTAGTTAATATAGATGAACAGATGAGAGAGAGAGAAAGAGAGAGAGAGAGAGAGAGAGAGAGAGAGAGAGGCAGTGTGGTATACTGATAAAAGATGAGGTGGAGACAGGGTGGCATCCATTCTGAGTTGTTAAAATATTCTCCTGACTTTGATCAGATAAACTAGGTTGGTTTTTGTTTGTTTGCTTGCTTGTTTGTTTGGTTGGTTGGTTGGTTTTGTTTTTGTTTTTTAAGCCCAGAGATGCCTCAGCTTTCAGTGGAGCACTGACCCCCTGCCCCCCAAACATCACACAAACCTCTCTCTAACCCAAGACAGCATGGGGGCTCACCCTACTCAAAACGCCCTTCTCTGTGGCTGCTCCTGAAGTCTGGTTTCAGGCCATTGAGCTTTACTGTGAGATCGGGGTTCCTAGAAATATCAGAAGCCACATCCATTAAAGTGTCGCATCCGAAGCTGCCCGAACATGGGCTGAATGGGTACAACCACAGACATGCTCCTGAGGATGAAGGGGAGCCAAGCCAAGCTTCAACCCTACACAGAGAACTGCAGGCCACTAAGGAGTGTGCAAGCTGGAGAAAATGGTCTTCTCTGGGGAAGCGCGTGCCGACTGGCTATCAATCACCAAAAGGTCACCCCTGAAAGCACTAGTAACACTATCTGGATGGAGCAGGTTGTATTTATGCATTTAGGAATTCACACATATATGTAACAAGGCTTTTGTTAAAAAGGAAGTCATGAACTTGAGAGAGAACAAGAGAGGGAAGATACATGGGAGGAAAGGGAAAGGGGCAAATGATGTCATTATGTTTGAATTTCAAAACAAAAAAATACATATGCATCTATATGTATATGTATGTTTATATTAAAAAGACTCAGGAAGAAGCCACAGCATGAAGGCATCTGGAGTCTGAATGAAGGAAATGCCAATGGCCCTTGGGATCAATAACCACTTGACCCCTGAGTCTGCCTTCTCGAGTGGGTCCCACTCTCATCCTTGACTGCCCCTGCCCTCAACCATCCACCAGGATATTACAGTCTCCAGCCTTGTGAAGTTCCAAAGGCCAGGACGTGCATTTGATTTAATGGTGTGACACCAACCAAGGAAAACAGAGCCATAAAACAAAGATGATACATCTGCCGCACCTGCCAGGCAAGGGACAGGAATGGATGGGGGGGAAATCAGGAAAAGAAGGCCCACGCCAGTCTTCCCACCCCCACCTCCATCCCCACTTGTTTGGTGATAAAATTTGGCCAGATGCTTGTAAACTCCAGTTGCAGCCGCCCGTCCACCTGGAGTCTAATCACACTTAAATCTGGCGCCTGGCCAGTGTGTCATGTTTTTCTTATTAATTTTTCAGTAAAATCTGTGAATAGGCAGGTGACTCCCAGTGAAAGACATAGATGCAGGGACAGGTAAGACATTTATCCAAGGCTGCAAGGATGTGGAAGAGTTGGGGAGGGGGCAGAAATGGTTAAGAAATTCCAGAGAGAAAATCCCCCAACCATTGCATAGTATTGCCTACAGAGTACCCTTGACACAGCCTCTGTGATGTAACCCCAGCATTCAGGAGGTGGAGATGAGGATCAGAAGTTCAAGGTTATCCCTCAGATACTCAGTGAACTTGAGACCAACCTGGACTAAATGGAACCATATTTCAGAGAGGAG
>LR750169.1:452910-706615 GCA_902729485.2 Mus minutoides
GGGTGGGAAGAGGGAAGGAGAGATAGATCTAAAGATATAGACAGATAGACAGGCAGTCAGGCAGATAGGCAGATAGATAGGTGATAGGCAGATACTAAATTGATCCCCACGATACAATCAGAGCTTTCAGTTAACACCATATCTGGGTATATGCAGCAGGAAATGTTAAAAATGTAATCCACGCTAACGCCAGCAAGGTACCAGCAGGCCTTGTTCTCATCTCATGGAGACTCTCTGACCAGAGCTCTGAAATCTCTCCACCCAGCTCACTAAGTTCCCATGGTAGGTCACTGCCACGCCAGCCCCATGCTTCCAAATTCCCTGGAGCCCTTTGGGGTGCAGTTCTTTCAAGTGCAAGCTTTGTGCTGTACCCGTCTCTGAAACTCAGTCAAGTGGCAGCAAGGACAACACTACACAATCTCATTTTAGAATCGCTGGGTGCAGAAACTAGCATCCTAATAGTAAGCCATTCTAAGTTGAATCATGGATCTGCTACCTGAACCGGGGGTCTCCTCAACCTACATTTTTGCTCCATCGTCCTTCCTGTCCAAAAGCCCACTCCCCTTCTCTGCCTCCAGCGTCCAGGCGTCCAACCCGGAAGTCCCGCCTACTCACCTAGTGATTGGTTTCTTTTGTTTTGGTTTGGTTCGGGTTTGGGTTTTTCAAGACAAGGTTTCTCTGTGTAGCCCTGGCTGTCCTGGAACTCACTCTGAAAACCAGGCTGGCCTCAAACTCAGAGATCCTCCACCTGCCTCTGCCTCTGCCTCTCATGTGCTGGGATTAAAGGCATGCGCCACCACTGCCCAGTGTGATTGGTTTCTTTAGTCATTTGATCACATGAAGTCTTGAGTAAGCCATTCACTCCTCATCCCTGGCAGCCACTCTTGGGGAAGTGGAATTAGCATCAAAATACAAACAGCCCCAGGGCTATCCACAACAGGTATATATGCTCATCCAACTGAATTCCTGTCTGAAATCCCCTAAGCAGCAGGAAGTGTTGCTCAGTGGTAGGAGGCTCGCTCACCTAGCATGTGTGAAGCCCTATGTGGGTTCAATTCCCACAGCAATACAGACACAAAAAGCTAGTATCTCCCTCTCCCTGAAAATGACACTTTTAAAGGAATCAAAAGAAGTCACTGGGAAGCAGTGACTGACAAAGACAAAGCAGAGGTGAGAGGGGATGTGGAATCCACAGTACTGAGGACACTGGAATCAGGGGCAGCGGTAAGTGTATGGTGACCCTGTACAGCTGACTGTACAACCATCTCAGCTGAACCCATTGGCCTGTGAGAACCTGACGGGCAGTTACATCAAAGGTGCCCTGAGTCCCAGAGTGCAGAAATCAGGGGGTGGAAAATAATTCCCCAAAAGCTGAGATTCCTCAAAAGTGAAGTCTCCTCACTTCCTCTTCGTCAGAGCAAGCTCTTCCCTCCCTTGCCCTCAGGAGAGGCTGAGGGTTTTCCTGGAAATGGTTTTCTCAGAATCCATGAACTGTTAAGGAAATAGATCAGGATTTATGCCTTCTAAATCCACCAACCGAGCCGTGGGCTATCCCTGGAGCACCTCACCTGACCACCTCGCTCACTGTGCAAGCAACCCCCTCCTGAGCTGCAAACTCCCACAGGGACAAGGATGCCTCTCTGAAGACTATTAAGCCTGGAAAAGGGAAGAAAGCAAGAATACAGAAAGTCTGTCTGCTCCACACAACCCAAGACCATCACACTGAAAGGCATCTTTCACATGACCTAGGCCCATCCCTCAAGGACTCCACACGACTGAGACCATCCTCGAAGGGCATCTTTCAGGAATCCTAAATTCTCCAGGCTTACAGTCCCCCACTTGGCTCTTGGGGCACCCACTTCAAATATCATATGTCAAAAGAAAAAGCAAAGATGAAAGAGAAAAAGAATCAGAAAGAAAAAAAGACCAGGCATAAAAAGAAAAAGAAACCTAAAGGAAAAACTCATTAATATTTGTATTCAAGTGCATGGAGTTTAAAAAATGATGGTCTTTTTTATGAAAATGAACTGTTTTGTGCTCTCTTCTGTAAAGGGGGAGGGTTCAGCTGTGGCCATAGCAAGAGAAAATAATTACTAATGGTTCTGTGGGTAGGGTGTTTCCTGGACATGTATGAACCCTGGGTTTTATCCCTCATACAACATAAACTAGGCACGGTGGTGCACACCTGTAACCCCAGCACTCAGAAGGAAGAGGAAGAGGAATCAGAAGTTCAAGGTCATCCTCAAATACATAGTGTCTTAGTTTGGGCTGGCTTACAGTTTCAGAGGTTTAATTCATTGTCATCAGAGCAAGAATCATGGCCACGTACAGGAGATGCTGAGAGTTCTACATCTTGAACTGAAGACAGCCAGGAGAAAACTGTGTTATGGTTTGTATATGTTTCGCTCAGAGAATGGCACTATTAGAAGGTGTGGCCTTGTTGGAGTAGGTGTGTCACTGTGGGTGTGGGCTTTAAGACCAAAAACAAAACAAAACAAAACAAAAACACCCTCATCCTGGCTGCCTGGAAGTCAGTATTCCCCTAGCAGCCTTCAGATCAAGATGTAGAACTCTCAGCTCCTCCTGCACCATGTCTGCCTGGATGCTGTCATGTTCCTGCCTTAATGATAATGGACTGACTCCCTGAACCTGTAAGCCAGCCCTAATTAAATGTTGTCCTTAGAAGAGTTGCCTTGGTCACGGTGTCTGTTCGCAGCAGTAAAACCCTAACTAAGACACTGTGTTCCACAGGTAGCCAGGAGGGGACAGTGTCACACTGGCCAGACTTGAGCATGTATATGAACCCTTAAAACTCCACCTCCACAGTGATACACTTCTTCAAACAAGACCACACCTCCTAATAGTGCCACTTTCCATGGGCCAAGCATATTCAAACCACCACACATAGTAAACTTGTGGCCAACCTGGGCTAAATGAATCTCAGAGAGAGGGGAAGAGAGGAAGGAGAGAGGGGAAGACAGACAGACAAATAGATGTGTGGATAGATGGATAAGATAGATGCTGTATATATTGATAGACAGACAGACAGATAGGCTGAGCCCTAGAGAAGACAACCTAAGCTAAATATACAGGACCTAAAAACAGAAGTCACAGCCACCTACATCACTTGACTGGTGGTTCGGGATGCCACCTGGGACAGAGTGTGTGGGTCACAGACTTTCTGGGGGGTAGGTAGGGCTAGGGCTAGGTCAAGCTCAACAAAGGAAATGCATATTGGGGAAGTTGAGGCTTTGAGCTGTTTTTTTTTCCACCTCTAAGGCTCCCAGCTGAGCCCTTTGATATCTCTCAGAATTGGCAAGACCCAGGGTCCCCTCTCTCCTGTCCCCAGACAAGGGGCTTGAAGATGTCAAATCACCATAATACACAGAATAATGTTTTAAAAAAATATTTCAAAGACAGGAGCCTTTAAAAAAGAGGGTGGGGGATGGGGAGATGGGTCAGTGAAGTGCTTGCCACACAGGCAAGGACCTGAGTTCAGGTTCCCAGCAACCGTGGAAAAAACAGATGTGCTGGTGTGTCTATCACCCCAGTGCAGAGTGCAGAGACAGGAGGCTCCACAGCTGTCCAGTCTAGCTGAATCAGTGAGCTCCAGCTTCAGTGAGACCTTGTCTCTAAATAAATTAATTAATAAACAAATAAAAATTAAAAATAAGCTGGAGACAGGAGAGCTGAGTCAGTAGTAAGAGCACTGGCTGCTCTTGCAGAAGACCGGGATTTGATTCCTAACACCCACAATTGGGCACTTAATCGCCTATAACTCCAATTCCAGGGTATCTGATCCCCGCTTCTGGCCTCCACAGATACTGCATGCACATGGTGCACAGACTACACAGGCAAAGACACTCAAACACATAAAATAAACAAATGTTGAAAGGTAAAATAAAATCCAACAGAAAAATGAGAACAAGAAGAGCCAAGGGTAAGGATGTTAGCAGCATTCCAGAAAGACAATAGAGAAATTGCCAGAGGGAGCGAGAATGCTCGCTGCACGGGCTGTATCTTAAAGCTTTGTCACTGGCTGCTCATGCAGCGAACCCATCCCCACTCTTTTCACCCACATACACTAAGCACTGTCCTCACTCCAAGCTCAGGGTAGCATGTTGAAGAGATGACAAAGACAGTCTACAGGGGGGCAGGGGAACTGGAAAGATGGCTCAGAGGGCAAGAGCACTGGCTGCTCTTCCAGAGGTCCTGAATTCAATTCCCAGCAACCACAGGGTGGCTCACATCCATCTATAATATCTGTAATGGTATCTGGCGCCCTCTTCTGGCATGTAGGCAAACTTGCAAGCAGAAGAACACTATATAATCAATAAATCTAAAAAAAAAAAAAAAAGACAGTCTGAGGCCCCTACAGAAGAAAGAATTGGTAGAAAATGACATATCAAGGAAATCTGAATGGGGATGGGGTGGAAGGGGTGGGTAAAGCAATAGAAGACCTCTCCTTTCTCCTCAGCCCCACCCCTGCACACACCTTCACATCCCTGCACATCCCTTGTATTCTGGCACTGTCTCAAAACACTAAAAACAAAAAGATGTGCGTTTGGAGGGCGGGGCTGCTTGCCTTTGGAGGACAGGGTTGTTTGCCATCTACCCATGGGAAAATCCATTACCTTGCCCTTTCTCTATTTCCAGTCATCCAAGGGTTGCCTGTAGTCCCTGGCTTGTGGCTACTGTCTCTCTTGAAACATCCTTCCTGTGTCCTCATGTCTCTGCGTCTCCAGAACTCATTATTCCTCCGGCCATACATAAAGTGGAGGGGACACATTCTTTCCCTCCACTTTAAGCCAGGTTGTAAGTTGTTGGTTAATCTTATCAACAATAAGAAGAAATGGAAAACAAAAAAACAAAACAAAAAATAAACGACAAGATGCTTCAGGCCCTAGAAAGAGATCATTGCACCTGGGCAATGTCTAGAGAGAGATGGCCATGAAAGTCATGTTGAACTGAGTGGTGCATGCAATGGATGACAAGCTGGAATGTGAGGCTGGAGAAGTATTGTGCAGGAGAAGTACTGTGCAGTCAGGAGTTACATACCTGGACCACTCAGGCTGGAGAAGTACTGTGCAGTCAGGAGTTACATAACTGGACCACTCAGGCTGTAGAAGTACTGTGCAGTCAGGAGTTACATACCTGGATCACTCAGGCTGGAGAAGTACTGTGCAGTCAGGAGTTACATACCTGGATCACTCAGGCTGGAGAGGTACTGTGCAGTCAGGAGTTACATACCTGGATCACTCAGGCTGGAGAAGTACTGTGCAGTCAGGAGTTACATACCTGGATCACTCAGGCAATCCTGTCATCCTGGCTTTTTTCCTAGCATAACCACTGAAGCTGCCCTGCACTCCCCGAAGATCTATCCTGCTGTGGATACTTCATTACACAAGTGTTCTTTGTTCAGGGTACCCCGAAATTCCAAACTCCCCAATCCTTTTGTCTTAGTTAAAAGTTTCTATAGCTTCACCAAAACACCATGTCCAAAAAAAAAAAAAAAAAAAAAAAAACTTGGAAAGGAAAGGATTTACTTGGCTCAAACATTTATCATTGAAGGAAGTCAAACAGGGCAGGATCCTAGAGGCAGGAGCTGATGCAGAGGCCATGGAGGCATGCTGCTTACTGGCTTGCTCCCCATGGCTTGCTCAGCCTGCTTTCTTATAGAACCCAGGAGCACCAGCCCAGGGATGGCCCCACCCACCATGGCATGGGCACTCCTGCATCAGTCACTAATTAAGAAAAATGCCTTACAGCCTAATCTTACAGAGGCATTTTTCTCAATTAAGATCCCCTCCTTTCAGATGACTCTAGTCTGTGTATCAAGTTGACATAAGACTGGCAAGCAATCCTTCCTTAGCTCTTTCTTCCTTAGGGTGTGTTTGCCCTTCCCCAGCAATTCATGGCTTGTATGCCCACTGCCTGAGTCCCACACTCCTCAAATGTTGATTTTCTTTTCTCAAGATCCATCCAGACAAAGGGCAGAGAGTGGTCTTCAAGGTGAGCCAGGAGCTAACATGTGGTGGCCGGAAAGGGAATCCATCTTCCTGTAACGGACAGCATGAGGAGACGGATGGAGCAGATGACTTTGCACTTAGCCCTGCGCTGGGCAGACGCAGCTCCTGCAAACTAATGAGTGCCTGTCAATAACTGTCACAGAGCTTTAAAGACTCAGTCTGAGGGCATGTGTCAGGATGGGCTACTTAGAATTCTGAGAGAGGCATCTGCTCCCGACATTTCGGGGAAATCTTCTTACAAATTCTTAATGATTGCAGACATCTCAGGATCTGGCTCAGGGGAGCAAAGGAGGGTAAGTAGATGAAGACCGAGGCCCTTTGATCAGCATCTGTTCCTGGATGCTAAGATCAGAGCCGGGAGAGGACCTCGTACCCTAAAATAGAGGACTGTTCAACTCTCCCGCCACATACACACATACCTGACAATGTCTGTGTTTTATGTCATTTCATGTTTATGGTTTTTTTCTTTTTGCAAGAGATATATGTAGGATAAATATATTAGAAAATAGTTCCAAACCAAGGGAAGGAATCTGTCCTGCGAACTATCACCTACTGAATAATTATAGGAAGTTTATGCTAAATGCAAACCACTCCTGATAGTTTAGAAATGCTTGCAAGTTCCTAGTTTCCTCCCAAAGGTCTGTACTTTCCCTTCCTGTCATTCTGGAAGCCCCTTAATGGCAGCGATCCAATGAGCCCTGAGGATCACGTGACCCTCGGGAACAGGAATGAGCCAGAGTGAGACTCTGCTTCCCAGGTTTCAGGGGTGGAGCTCAGGTCCTCCAGCATGCCTTTCATTGGCTGAGCCCTAGGACTTCCTTCATTTCTTTCCACAATAAACAGACCTCTCTGACCTGTGCTGCTCTGGCAGGATAGCGCTGAGGATGGGAGAGGGAGCTGCTCCCCCCGGGGGGGGGGGGGGCTCTGTTCAGGAGAACACTCATTCATACCCATATCCCATATATATGTGGGGCTTATTAGAACGGCTTACAGGCTGTGGTCCAGCTAGCCCAACAATTTCGGTCTACCAGCAAAAGGTCCAAGAATCCAGTAGTTATTCAGCCCATGAGACTGAAAGTCTCAGCTGATCTTTGGTATATGCCAGAATCCCAAAGAAGTAGGCTCCAATGTCAGTAAAGGAATGGGACCTGCCAGAGAGAGTGACAGCGAGCAGGCAGAGAGAGAGCAACCCCCTCCTTCCATGTTCTTTATATAGGCTGCCAACAGAAAGTATGGCTCATATTAAAGACAGGCCTTCCCACCTCAAAAGAGTCTGATTAGAAGCCAGTCTTCCCACTTGAAATTACTTAATTTAGAAAAAAAAAAAAAAAAAGTTCCTCACAGGTGTGTACCCAGATGTTCAAATTTTAGTTAATTCCAGATGTAGTCAAGTTGACAACCAAGAACAGCCATCATAACTGATAACTGGATAACAAGAGAGCCATCTTTGGCATGTAGTCAACAGCTCAGATTTAAATTTCCTGCAGCCGTAGCTACTGTGGTACAAAGACCAACAGGGGAGTTTGCCAGCCTCGACTGGGAATGCACACTCAAATGAGAATTCTTTTTAAAGGCTACTTAGTATTCTTCTTAGAGTCAAGAAATGATACGTTTGGGTGGCAAGTGTGTGTGTGTGTGTGTGTGTGTGTGTGTGTGTGTGTGTGTGTGTGTGTGTGTGATTGAGACAGGTTATTTTTCTCTATATGTTTGTATTGGATTTTATTGAAATATTGATTGGACTGTGTGCAGAGAGGCTACCTGGGTGGGAATTCAAGCAAATATATGAGAATCCTTGCTGTTTGGGGGGCGGGGGTTGTTTTGTTTTGTTGTTTTTATTTTTGTTTCTGATTTGCTTATCCTGTGAGAAGCATAAAAGAACTCATTTCAACTTCATTTATTTCATATCTGGGCCTCATATTTAGTCACCAATATTCTCTGCATTAGGGAAGTTTGCTTCAACGATAAAATACAAAAGGTATGAGCAGCTTTTTCCCCCGCACCTTGCATATTTCTCTGCCGTGCGCCAGCACTTGGCTGTTACCATATTTCTTTCAGCTGTATAATTTTAGAACGTATTTGTAGGTTAGAATGGCTGTTACTGCATATAAGGAACTAATTCCGGCTGCACTCCAATAAGGGACTCTTGATTTACAGGACTAAAACCCCACAACTTTTCTTCGAAATCTCATTTTCAAATCATTTCCAATGGGTACCTGACTGACAGCCGGTGGTCCAATCCCAAATTTTGTAGTGAAGGAAATTCATTTTATTTCCCGGGGCATCTTAGGAGCTAGCAAGCAAGTATTTCAGGCTTGATTGGCAAGAGACGCTGAGAGAAAGAAATCTGAGAAGCATTTACTGAAGCCCTTTTCATGAAATATATTTAATCCTCAAACAACCCTCAGGGGACCTGCAGGAGCTACTGACTCAGCCCTGGGCCCTGCATAGCTAAAGGTTAGTACTCTCAGCTGCCACCTGAGGACTGTCGCAAGGAGACTCACCTTACAGGAGATAAGAGACAGTCTATTCCCTGAGTGACCATGACCAGGAAAACATTCTAGCTACTCCAAATTCCGTGTTCTAAGGTGGAAGCAGTTTCCATAGCAACAGAACAAAGAAAAAGCATAAAGCAAGACTTTTCAGATACTTTGGTGGAAACATAGGCAGGCAGGATAAAGCCAAGAGGGGACAGGTCAGTTCTAGGTCTCTGTGATGTTTGATGGCATCGCTAGCTTTTCAGTTGGTGGAAACTAGGATTCTTGATAAGCTAAGGCATTCTGAAAGGGTTTATCTCTTAGTAAAGGGATATTATATCAGAGGTAGACCTGTGTAAGGACTAAAAATAGCCCACAATAAATGATAATTAGCCTCTGGACCTGCATCATTCTAACCTCTCCATGGAACTGAGTACTGATCAGTTCATCAGAAGGCTGGGGGGGGGAGGTACAGCTTCCTTTTGGAAACTTCTGGTCACAGGACATGGCTGAGAACATGCCCTGCACCAATAGACACATCCCCTAGATGATAGACGGGTTCCTGAAGCTGGGATACTGTGTGTGGGGCGGGGAGGGGGCGTGCTCAGTCTGCTTTTGTTCTGGAATGTTGGCACACAACAGGTGGACGACGTCATTCTAAAGATGCCATTCAAACCCCTTGAAGGTACTTTTTTATTTTATGTGTGTGTGTGTGTGTGTGTGTGTGTGTGTGTGTGTGTCTGTGTTATGTGCATGCAGTACTGGCAGAGGCCAGAAGGAGGCACCAAAGTTCTTGAAACTGTCATCTCCGTTCACTTCAAAGCATCCTATCCACTGCAAGCTTGATTTGCAGGCACAAAGGGCTTTTGGATCGATCGAAAGTTTTCTCATCAGAGCAGCGGGTTTGTCCTCTCAAAACACTGGGGTGTCTCAGCTGAAGCTCACTTCTCCCTCTGCTGCAACAACATTTTACAAAACAGTTGAGGTGGGAGCTTAGAATTCCATAGAAGGGTCTAGGACTCGGGATTTAAAACCTGGCCCTTCTAGCCTTCCCTGGGAATAACAACGGCTCTTCATGAAGTGATAAAATTATTTATCTGTAAACTGGAATCATGGCCCACAAGACACAACTGCCTTGAGATCCCAGTAACACTAGAGTACAGATCCACAAACTCAGTTCATGGCTTTTCCATCCGTGAGATGGCCTTTAAGATACATGTGAAGGCTACTCTGATTCCACAGGAGAAAGAGTTGAGTCAAAATGGGAGGAGGTTGACGGGAGCCTTATCCAGGAATTGACGAAGGCGCCATGACAGCTTTCCTTGAAGCTGAAAGAAAAGAGGTCCTGGGGAAGACTTGCATTTACATCCAACCTCATTCAAAACAAAGCCCATTTTAGTGTCTGGGGAGATGGCCCAGTGGTTAAGAGCACTGGCTGCTTGTGCAGAGGACCTGAGTTCAATTCCTAGCACCCACACAGTGACTCACAACCTCCTGTAACTCCAGTTCCAGGGATCTGACGCCCTCTTCTGGCCTCTGCGTGCACTGCACCCATGCTCACATACCAACACAAACGTATACATAGTTACAAAATAATAAGAATAAATCTTTTCTTTAAAAAGTGTACCTTACGCTACTGATAAGCCGACTGTACTGCATTTGGATGGCAGACTGCCACCCCTTCCCCATATACATATAGTAATTTGTCAAAAAAAAAAATGTTTTCTTTCCTCTAATTGTTCAACCAAGTCTGAACTGTGGCTCTAAATAGCTCCCGCTTGTCCAGCCCACCCTGAAGAACTCCACCAAACCCAAGCATAACAAGCAAGCTTTGGGCTACGTATTCAGAGCCCATGACCTAAAAACAGCCAGAAGGAAATGCATAGAAAGATGCGACATTTAAAGAAAGAGGAGACTCCTTTTTGAAATAAATGACTGGCTGACACAAAATGCATTAATTCCTGAAGCACATCCCCGAGGACTCTCAGACAGACGTGGAGCTAAAGTGTGATTTTCATCTTGCTGTAAATGACTCAACCCCAGGCCAAAAATAGAAAAGACCCCAGGATAATCCATCCTTGGACATTGGGTGCTGGGCACTTTCTAGGTGTTGGCCCCAATATAAGGAAGGATTATTGGATGCCTTGAGAGGGCCCCCGTTGGTGGCAGACTTTCTGAACACAAGATCAGAATGAGAAGGATGGTGGGAGTGTCTGATCCAAGCCTTACACTTACAAGAGACATGTTACTTACACTTTCAAACAAGCAGGCTGCCCAGCAACCCTCCTGCTGATTTCATTATTAAAGTATCTGTCTCATTGATCATGGTTGAAGGACCACAGACCCCTGGGGATTCACAGAGGCAATTTTCAGTGATTCTGTTCAAACTCCCTCTTCCTTTAAGACCTCCTCTAGAAAGGAAAAAGGAAAAAAAAAAAAAAAGGAAAGAAAAGAAACTTCCCATGCAGGCATCTGTCACTCAAACCCCTTAGCTACAGTCTGTTCCCCAAAAAGCTCTAGAAAGCAGAGCAATAATATGGAGTAACGGAAACCAGCACCACTGATGGACAGAGGTCAACGAAGGCACCGCCCTCAAAAAAAAAAAAAAAAAAAAAAAAAAAACATCAAAATGCATAACTGCTAGCAGCCTTTGCCACTCGCGGTGATCGCCCAAACTGTCTGCTCGCAGATGCTATTAAGCCTTCCTGGAAGACGCTATTGACAGCATTATGAGGGGTCTTTTGTTGCTTGCCTGCACAAGTCCTATCAGGTCTAGAACAAATGAGGACTCTTTCCGCAAATGTCACGTGTCCACATGAATAGGCCAGGGAATAAATAGAAATGCGTGCTCCTAAACCCCACAACTGATAGAATTGATTGGAATGAACTCCAGTAGACTGTACTCACACTTACCAATATTCTGTCCAAAACGCTGAGTGTTGTCGCTGTAACCCAAAATAAATTTTAACCTTCAGGGAGATGACCCCATCTGTCTCTCACTTGGAGAGAACACAGGGAGAGTAGAACCCACCATGAGATCGCTTGCTATTTGGCCATGAATGAACATGTGACCCCATCCTGGCCAATGAGAGAAAAAGAGCTCCGAAGACCCTGGGAAAAGCATCCTTGTGTGTCGAAGTGGCTGCGTTTACAGGGATGCCAGGAGAATCTGCAGCCATTCCCTCCGTGTGGGACACTGTACTTTTCTTTGTACTTAGCTTGGTTGTGTGGATTTACTGTTATCTGAAGTCAGAAGGATCTTTATGTAAATTCTATGTTACCCTTAATTGTGGACTCTTGGATGAGTGCTAGGGAATCGTCTTTTTAGTTTATTTTATTTTTATCTTATGTGTATATGTGTACAGATGCAGGGGGTTTTGCCCATATGTCTGTGCATCGTATTTATGCAGTACCCATGGAGACCAAAAGAGGGCGTCAGATGCCCTTGAGCTGGAATTACAGGAGGATGTGAGCCACTGTGCGGGTAATGACTTGAACCCTGTTCTTCTGCAAGAGCTGCCAGGGCTCTTCACTCTGGCATCTCTCTAACACCTGCTCTTATTGTTGTGACCAAACACTGAAAAGAAGCAACTTAAGGGAGAAAAGGCTTATTCTGCTTTGTGGTTGGAGTGGTGAATTCCCTCTGGGTAGCTCAGGAAGCAGAGACAGGACTGGGAGACAGGGCTGGAATCTTCGAGTCCTACCTTACTTCCATGACCTGCTTCCTCCAGCAAGGCCCTGTTTCCTAAAAGCTCCAGAATCTCTCAAAACCATGCCACCCCAGCTGAGGGCTGAGAGCTCAACTCTATGAGCTGCTGGGATGCATTTCAAAACCAAACCTACTGCATTTCCGGCACATGGAATTTGGACCTCTGATCATGTGTTTTTAAGATGTTAAAACTGATGTGATTTGAGATAATGCAAGAGGAAACTAATCCATCATGTCCAGTGCTTATCACCTACTGGGATCTTAAGACCCTGACACAATTGAGGTTTCAATCTATAAAATGGGAATAAACACAACCACCCACAGGTTCACTGTGATTTCTCACCAATGGTCCCTGGTATCTAGTAAATGCTCAATAAATTTCATCTTTGGGTTTCTCTCATTTCCCCTCAAATACAGTAAGTACCATGCTCTGTGTGCAGCAAATATCCCAGCCCTGAAACTGAAAGTGTCATGTGGCTCACATGTCTTCAAGACACAGCCACAGACCGGCAACCTTCCCAGTCTACAGGGAGCATCAACGAAATCATAACCAATGTGAAGTCAGTGGGACAGAGGATATCCCATTTGAATGATGGAGATTCATTGTGCAATGATGGGGGTTGCATGGGGGGTACTGTGCTGCCAAATCTGCCTAGACTCACAGAAGGGAGGCACTGTGGTCTAAGGGAAGGGGATCTGGGTTTGAACTTTGAAGCAGATTGTGAAATAGAATGTGGATGTTCTAATGAGGAGAAAGTCATATGGCGGACTCACAGAAGTCATCTTTGAGGCCACCTGACTGTGATGGTTTGTATATGCTTCCTTGGCCCAAGGAATGGAACTATTAGGAGGTGTGGCCTTGTTGGAGTAGGTATGTCACTGTGGGTGTGAGCTTTAAGACCCTCATCCTAGCTGCCTGGAATCCAGTCTTCTCCTGTCTGCCTTCAGATGAAGATGTAGAACTTTCAGCTCTTCCTGCACCATGCCTGCCTGGATGTTGTCATACTCCCACCTTGATGATAATGGGCTGAATCTCTGAACCTGAAAGCCAGCCCCAATCAAATGTTGTCCTTATAAGAGTTACCTTGGTTGTGGTGTCTGCTGACGGCAGTAAAACCCTAACTGAGACAGAAGTTGGTACCAGGGACTGGAGTATTGTTGTGATCGGCCTGTCTATGTTTCTGTTTGGATGAATGTGGATTTCTGGGTCCTAGGATTTGGAAAGCAGTGAGATGCTTTAAGTGGGGCTTAATGGGCTTTTCCAGTAGGAATATGGAAGACATTAGTGCTGAGGGTGATTTAAACTGCAGGGGCTCAAGAGTTTTCAAAGGAGAAGAATGTTTGTATGTGACCTAGAGACTCTTCTTGTGATAGTTTGGTGAAGAACGTGGCTGCTTTTTGCCCATGTCTGAAGAGTCTGTCTGAGACTAAGGTGAAGAGACTCAGATTAATTGTATTAAGAAAGGAAGTCCGAGAAATTCCCACCATAGACTTTGTTCTCTGGTTAAGTCTCATGAAGAGTGTTTTGAACAAGCATAGCAAGCTTAGAAAGGAAAGATATAAAATATATGATTCGATTATTAAAGGAGCACCAGGAATTGAAATGGAGCTGAATCCTGTGTTCAGGGATATTAAATTGAATTGAAGGAGAGGTAACCTTGGGGCAAGATCCCACCAAGCTAAATTTAGGTACAGGCATGGTGGTCCATGCTTTTAATCCCAGCATTCAGGAGACAGAGTTATACAAATCTCTGAGTTCAAGGTCAATCTACAGAACAAGTTCCAGGACAGCGAAACTTGGGCAGTGAAAGAGTGGGAAAACAGAAAGCTGGTGATAATGTAATCAAACAAGGGGGCCATGTTCCAGCTCCAGCAAGCAGCAGTACTTGGCAGCTTCGGCCATGTGGCTCTGGTGCTAGAGTCAAAAATAGAAGGGACTACTGGCACAATTGTTGCTGGTTAGCTGGAGCTAAGAAATTAGTGGTGATTAAGATAAGATCAGCATCACTGAGGTAAAATTCTTCTGGGAAATATTTTCTGAAAGTACAAAGAAGCTGTGTTCCAGAGATGGCCAAGGTTGTACTTCATGCTGCAGCTGGACTTAGGAATGTGTAAGAGTCACCCAGGTGGTACTGGTTTTGAAGGCATGAAGGGGTCATGAACAGCAGTCGAAGCTTGGTATTGTGAGAGACCATGGAAGGCCATTGGTAAAGGTGCAACCTCATTTGTAGTTGATGGCCCAGGACTGAAGGGGTCATGCAAAGAATTTGCGGTTTGACATTATGAAGAAGAGAGCCTATGAGAAGTTATTGGTGAAGTCTAGTTATAGCAGAAGACCCCAAATATTGGAGATGCCAGTACCATGAGACGATCACAAAGAACAGCAGCAGCAGTGGAGTGGAATCAACCAGAACCTAGAGTGCTACAGAGGGCAGAGCTGAAGATGTGACCCAAGCCCTTTGGAGGAGCCCAGAAGATCATGTGTGGATCTCAGACAGAAGCTGTGAAGCTGAAGTTGACTTGGAGACCCCAATATGTTCAAGATGTCAGAGCCATGAGATATCTGCTAAAAAAACTAACAGGGAATGGAACCAGTCCAGGAGAAAGAAATTTGTTGGAGTCAACAAAAATAAAAAAAGGATTTGGAGATCTGAAGACCACTTTGACATCAGACATGAAGAAATAGAGTTTGGAGTTTGCCCAGCTGATTTTCTGACTTGTTTTGAGGATTACAGTTAAATGATTGGATAAATCTCAGAAGAGCCTTTGAACTTTGGACTTTTAACATTGTTGAGACTTCTATAGACTATGATGACTTTGGAGTTGGACTAAAGGTACTTTTTTTTATTATTATGCTATGGCTAGGCATGGCTCCCATAGACTCATGTGTTTGAACAAGCCTATGGGGGCCAGGGAGTGGAATGTGATGGTTTGTATATGCTCGACCCAGGGAGTGGCAGTGTTGGAAGTGTGGCCTTGTTGGAGTAGGTGTTTCACTGTGGGCATGGGCTTTAAGACCCTCGTCCTAGCTTCCTGGGAGCCAGTCTTCTCCTGTTTGCCTTTGGATGAAGATGTAGAACTCTCAGCTCCTCCTATACCATGCCTGTCTGGACACTGCCATGCTCCCACCTTGATGATAATGAACTGAAACTCTGAGCCTATAAGCCGGCCCCAATTAAATGTTGTCTTTGTTAGAGTTGCCTTAGTCATGGTGTCTGTTCACAGCAGTAAAACCGTAAGACACTGACTTTGCTTTTTAACACTGTTGGCTCAGTGGACAGTGTGTGTACCTAGGAAGAAGCCAAGTCTTGGCATAGTGACTGATTGTTTGGTATCTGCATGTCAGATGGGGCCTGGCAGAACTGTGAACTCTTAGTGTAGTGACCATCTTTGCAACGCTTTGATCATAACACCTGGAAGATATGAGTTAAGGAAGTGAGGTGGGTGGATATTTTGATTTCTGGCATCGAAAGGTTTCCATCTATCATAATGAGGAAGTCATGGCAAGCAGATGAAACCATAAAACCATGGTGGAGCCTGTTCATATCATGAGTGCCAGGAAGCAGAGAGAATGGCAATAATTAGCCAGGGAAAAAATACACTTCCAAGAACCTGACCTTCGCAACCTTATTTCTTCTAGCTAGGCTTCTCTTTCCAAAGTTTCCAGAAACATCCAAAATAGCACTGTCCCCTGGGAACCAAGATATCAATCCTGAACTTTTTTGGGACATTTAAGACTCAAACCAAACCCAAGGCGAGTTGCTTGCTTTGTCTTCTTCACGTTGCTGTTGCTGTGATCTCAAAAGCTAAAACAAAAACCCTGACCAAAGGAGACTTAGTGGAAGAAAGGTTTGTTTTAGCTTACAGTTTGAGCTACAGTCCATCTCTGAGGGAAATCAAGGCAGAAATTCAAGGCAGGGCACCTGAAGGCAGGGTCACTTGCTATTCCATACAGCATCACCTCCAACTGAGAATTTCAGAGCCAGAGAAGGGTGACAGACACCATGGGCAGCCCAGGAACCCCTGTCTAAGGAATGGTACCGCCCACAGTGGACTCAGTCCTACATCAATTAACAACCAAGACAATCCCCATGTAGATATGTCCACTGGCCAGTTTGATGTAGGCAAGTCCTCCATTGAGTCTTCTCTCAGATGGCTCTTGGCGGCGTCACACTGACAGTTAAAACTAATCAGGACACCTTGCTTAACCACAAGGATGAAAATGTGACAATTGCATATTCATTCAAAATAGAAGTCCTGCTTGGAGTCAAGCATTGGAAAGAGAGAAAAAATTATTCCTCCCCATCGCCACCCCGTGACTTCCCTCTTGATTGGCATGTGGTTTGGGCTAAGAGTGCCAGAATATACAAATGGATTCAAATGCATCTGCTTTCCCTTGATAGACAGGTCTCCCTTCCATATCACACCTGGCCACCATCACCACACTGTTGGCAGAACCCAAGACCTTGTGCTGGGTAATCATGAAGAAAATGCGTTCTGATTCTTTTAATTGACTTTTCACTTGGCCTCGGATGTCAGGGTTGGTTTCTCATGACACCTTCCTCCCCGTGTCTTAGGCGACATCCATTAGTTATGCACCAGCTATTGGAAACTTTGGAGATGCTGGCATTGAAGAGTCACGATGTTCAGCATTGCCTGCTGATGAAGGAGTATTGATTTTTGCTCCAAGAATAGATGGGGAAAAAATTAAATGCTGAGTTAGGGTGAGAGCCCCAGAATATCCATCCTCCCCTTCAGCAAGCAAGGCAGGCAGGAGACCTTGCAATGGACACTTGAGGGACATTTGCACCTTCCCCTTGGCCCATCTGCCTTCTCTGCTCCTGCCCAGCCCTCCCCAGGCTGCCGGAGGCTCCACAGTCTAGAAAATCTTATACCTGATTTACAGGCACACACTTGAGAAGAGGCAGCCTCCTGCCTCCAGCAGCTGGACAAGCAGCGGGACAGGTGCTGCCTCACAGTAGGGGACAACACAGGGCAGGGATGAAGCTGATGATAATTTTCTAATAGAATCTGAATGCTGTGTGATTTTCCCAGTGGGCTTTGGGAGTCAGGGTGGGGACATAATTGAGTTTGACTTTGCATATCTGTATTTCTGGGATTGGAGAAGTTTAGGTCATACATGGGGACAAGGCAAGAGACTCTTGTAGGTATGGAAAGAAGGCAGGAGGGAGGGGAGAGGGAGGAGGAGAGAAGGAATGCCACAGGACCTAAGATGCTGAGCGCATAATGTTTGACCCTACATCTGTAAATACTTTGTGGTTGTAACCCTGATTGCCCTGGTCAATTCCATCCCAAACTATCATGGCCCACGGTGTTCTCCATCCTATCTCTTGAGAAACAGTGGGACCACCGAGACCTGACACCAGGATTCATATCTGTTTCTGGGATTTCCTTGTCCAGCTCTCAGCTCCCAGGCAGAAAGTCCTCCCTCCACACAGGTCCTTCGCAGAGCACCATGTGGACTCTCTGAGCTCTAAACACTCGACTTTGTGAACCACTCAGCATCTGCTGTTCCATGGAGACACCGTGAAACACAACTATTGCAGCCCAGAGCCACCATCCACAAGGATGGGCACAGCTCCATCTGATCATTCAATCCAGGAGCCCCTGACAGTGCAGGGTGGCCTCTGTTTCCTCTCCCCCTCTACTACACATCCTTCCATTCTCATTGGAAGTGGCTCTTTGTCCTTGCACATTTTCCTAGAATATCGAGCATGATGGATGTTATCCTCTCTCCTCATCTCACTCATGAAGTAGGGTTGGACCGAGGCATCAACCTTGAAGACTGCACATGGCATCTCTGCCTCTGAACTGAGATAGGATTCATGTATGAACTCAGGAAGCAACTTCCTGCCAATCAGGGTCACTGGCAGATTTCAGATTCAACCTTGGGAAGTGGACGTGTCTGTTCCTGTTGGGCTTCACTGATGACACTCTGGCATTGGTTCGCCTTGCTTTCTGCACTGATCGTTGCTCGTCTTGACTTCATACAGAGAAATAGACCAAAGAACAACTGGAGGTGTTCCTTCTTCTTGCTGCTTCAGCAGACTCTGGATCTAGCCACTGCTGCTAGATTCCAGTGGACTAGACTACTGACAACAAAGATTGGAATCACCCCCAAAGAACTACTTCTAACCAGGTCCACATCCCCCTACTAGCCATATACCTCCTCTACCTTTGGACAGTGGGCTATAAGAAAGGTTGATGCATTTAAGAACCCTTATTAAAGTAGGTTTTGAAAAATATAAACCTACAACCTTCTTTTATTATTTTTTAGAAGGGTCTCACTAGGTATCCCTGGCTGGTCTTGAATTCACTATGTAGACCCAGGCTGGCCTCAAACTCATAGAAAACTACCTTCCTCTGCCTCCCAAGTGCTGGAATTAAAGGCATGCACCTCTACTCCCAGGCTCAGTTTCAACCTTCTCAGTGAAGACACTTATGTTACCCTAGTGAGGCAGGCATGACAAAACCACACAGACAGAGGTTTGTTTTTTCTATGATTCCATATACTACAAGTTTAGGCTCCCATTATCAGCTAGGTTGGTCTGCCCCAGGCTGCTGTTCTCCTAGGCCCCATCTCTTCAATCATGACTAGGGTCATGAATTTTGCTTCCTACAAACACAAAAGTCACTAGGGCCTCAGGTCACTGTAAATGCCCCTTTAAAGAGCCCTTTCCAGCTAGAGTCATAGTCCATGAAGGGGGTGATGGGAGGGTTACAAATCCTCCGGGAAGTTATCTATGTCCATTTGTGGTGTTCTGTCACAGGGATGAGAAAATTACGCAGAACCCATACACACACACACACACACACACACACACACACACACACACACACATGGGTTGGCATTGATTTAAGCTCACGGTTCGTAGCTCAGTCATAGGAGTTAAGCCATAAAGCATCCTGAACTTTCCACACAGAAAAGTAACTGTAGATCCAGCTAAATGGCTCTGTAACACTGTGCCCTTTCTGTAGGGCCCCAGAGCCCATTCCAGGATGAGGCGGTGAGATGTTTTCTCTCTGGCTTGCACCTGCCACCACCCCCTTCAAGTGCCTCTCCCTGCCTCCTCCCCGCACACAGTCATCCTGGATCTCTACAGATTCTAAATGGAATCTCCTCAACTGCAAACTCTCTCCCAAAGCTGCTTAAATATTCACTGCCTGCGTTCACTCCACTTGGGGGGAATCTTGAAGCCAAGAAACTAGCATCGTTATAGGCGCCAAGAGGCAGAGTTTCCAGTGCTAAATTTGGCTTCTTGAACTGCAGAGGATAAACACAAAGGGCCTCGTAATGTCCCTTTCGGATAAGGAAGCCTTGACTACCACAGGCAGGGTACCTGGGGTTCCTGGAGTGTTTGAGGGACACACCTGGGATGTATTCGGATGGCTTTTACAACACAGCTGGTGGAGGAGTGTGAGTGACTGAGCCATTTCCATGCAGGGAGTGTCTCTGCGTGACTGAGGAGGCAGTCCCCAGACAGACTATGCTTAACGTAGTCAAGACACACACACACAGGAAAGTATCCACTATATGTTGACATTACTGAGGTTACTAACAGAAATGTGAGTGACTAAAGACAGCTACATGGGGAAAAGCTCTCCTCAGCCTGGAGGACGGCTTAGGAAAGTGCCTCCCTGGCTCCACGCACAACTTGCAGGCAATCCACTACTGTTTGTATAACCCTGTGGAGAAGGGAGGCTCTCATACTTTACTTCCTGGGCCTTAGTAGAATTTTCAGCTCTGAGGAAATAGTTAAACAGCAGGAAGTTCAGAGGAAGCTCAGGTCCAGACCTGAGAAAGGAGTAAGGGAGTAAGAGCTCAGTGGTAATGTGTTCAGGGCAGAGACGCATGCTGGGTAAGAGCTGGTTCCTTAGGAAGATAGAGCCTTCCGGGTGATGGAATTCTCAGCCCCTCTCAATGGTGAAGGCAAGGCAGAGTCTCTTTGTGGGTTTAAGTTGCTTCCAGCCACAGTGATCATGTTTGGTCTTCCAAAATCATTACCTCAGGATAGGCCAAAGAAACATTTGGAGAGCTGTAGTCTGGTCTCACACAGTCATAAGTTGGGGTTCTGTGTCCTAACCTGAGCCCCAGTATAGACAAGGGCATATGTAAATTTCTATATGATTACCTAATATGGATTTCACTATGGCATTTTCATACATGCAGTAACATATCTTGATCATATTCTCCCCCCTCCACTATCCTCTTCTCCCTGAAACTGCCCTCCTTTTACCAACTATCCCCTCCTGCTTTCAGGTCTCTCTGTGTGTATGTGTGTATGTTTATGATGTATACATGTGTGTGAATATTTATGTATGTGTGTGTGAGTGTGTTTATGATGTGTTTGATATGTGTATGCTTGTGTATTATGATATGATGTTTGTGTGAGTGTATGTTGTATATGTGTGTATGATATGTGTATGTTTATATATGTGTGTATGTGTGTATATATGTATGATGTGTTTGTGTGTATGTGTATATATGTATGTGTGTTTATGATGTGTGTATGTTTGTGTATGATGTGTTTGTGTGTATGTATGATATGTCTATATTTGTGTACGCATGTGTATGATGTTTGTGTGTGTGAAATGTGTGTGTTTATGATGTGTATATGTGTGTATGATATGTATATGTTTATTTATATACATATGTGTGTATGTGTGTATGTGTATATATGTATGATGTGTTTGTATGCATGTATATATATGTATGTGTTTATGATGTGTGTATGTTTGTGTATGATGTGTTTGTGTGTATGTATGATATATGTATATTTGTGTATACATGTGTATATGTTTGTGTGTATGAAATGTGTATGTTTATAATGTGTATATGTATGATAAGTGTATGTTTATATATGTGTGTGTGTGTAAATATGTATGATATGCTTGTGTGTATGTGTATATATGTATGTGTATGTGTGTTTATGATGTGTGTATGTTTGTGTATGTTTGTGTATATGTATGATATGTGTATATTTGTATACATGTGTATGATGTGTTTGTGTGTATGAAATATGTGTGTTTGTGATGTGTATATGTGTGTATGATATGTTTATGTTTGTGTATGATGTGTTTGTATATATATATATATATGTATGTATATATGATATGTTTGTGTTTGTGTATGCATGTGTATGGTGTGTTTTTGTGTGTGTGAATGTGTGTCTATGATGAATATATATGTGGGTGTGATATGTGTATATTCATGTATATATGTGTACTATGTGTTTGTGAGTGTGTATATGATATGTATATGTGTGTGTGATATGTGTATGTTTATGTGTGTCTATGATGTGTTTGTGTGTGACTATGTGTGCTTATAATGTGAATATGTGTGTATGCTGTGTATGCTTGTGTATGTGTGTATATGATGTGCTTGTGTGTTTATGCATGTATGGTGACCTAATGAGTTTAATTGAAGCTGCTTACAGGAGAATGACTGAGGGACTTACAGGAGCATGGGGACCTTTCCAGAATCAGCATCACCTCTACCTACCCCCCCCCCCCAGTAACTAATGCTTGCCTATAAATCTTCTGGGGAGTGGGGGGTTGTCCTGTGAAGGTATGTGTTGGTGACGGCACATGGAGTAAACTCAAGAGAGCCAGGACGTTCTGTGAGCCCATTCCTCCTTCAAACTTGCTTCTTTCATTGATTTCTGTGAGTCTTGGACCTGCTGCATGCCATGTATTGACAGGGGATGACTGGGACAGAGGTCTCTGATGGGAGGTCTCTTCCATCCCACTTCCGGGAGAGACAGACTGCAAATAATAGGAGATGATTTCACAGAGTGGGAAATGCCTGCACGAGGGCAGGAAGGCATGGTTGCTAAGGGGTGGAGTGGTTGCTAAGGGGTGGGGTGACCAGTAGAAGGACCCCTGGAGAGTGATAATGAGCTTCTTAGAGGTTCATTATCTGCCAACCAACCATTTGAGTCTGCCTTTTCAGCTGGGGGGGGGACGGGGGGCGGGGGGGCGGGGGGCAGGGAGGGAGATGAACTCAAGAGCCCACAGGTGTGAAGGCCTAGGTTCCCGTGTGTGGGTGGGTCCGGTGTGAAGGGGGAGATAAAGGGGACATTCCAGCTCAGACCTGTCCAAACCTTCTGTTTCTAAGTTCCCAGGAAAAGGGATCCTCTTTCCTTTCTATAAACAAAACACAAGAATTACACAGCCCTGAGCCAGAACCCCGACTCCTGTACATTCTGGCCATCTGCTGTGAGCTCCTCTCCTGCTTACAGAGATGGGAGCAAACGCAGTGGCTGCGCAAATGGAGTGGCTCTGGTCCATAGCTGGATGAAAGGATCGTCCTCTGCCCACCTCAGAGCTCCGCCCAGCCCTTCCTCTTTCTTTTCCCATCCTTTGGATTACAAAGCCACTTCCGCAGCAGACAGCTGGGAGTTTCTGTCCACCTCAGTTACGCTTTTATTTCTGCTTTGGTAATTGACAGGAGTCAGAAAGATGGGGCGGGGGAGTGCTTTTGTGAGTGCAGACAGAAAAGGATATTCCCATAGAATTTACCTTGATCACTGAAGTCTCACCTCCGGTGGCACAGGGCCTCAGCCAGGTGTAACCTGACAGATGTGCTTATAGGGATGGGGGCTTGGTCTCGTGATCTGGACCTGAGAGATGGGAAATGAGAATAACAGAAACCGAGGTGGCTCCCCAAGGCGATGAACCAAGAAACAAGAAAGATACTGTCTATATTCACACCATAGACATCATTCAGGCCACTCTGCCACCATCGCCACTGCTGTGTGGAGAAACCGCCATGGACTGACACCTTCCCTGGGGGCATTCACTCAGGAATCAAAGTCCCTCACAGCAGCCCAGAGGTGCAGACAATGCGCTGTCCATCAACAGGTGGAAAAATACAATGCATTCAAGCCTTTGAGTGCAATATCATCCAACCGTTAAAAAGAATGCTAAAACATGGAAAAGAGTCTAGAAACAAGTCCAGGCATGGTGGGTGTAGTGGTGTGTATATGCTCATCCCAGGGATGGTACTATTAGAGAGAGGGTGTGGCCCTGTTGGAGTAGGTGTGGCCTTGCTGGAGTAGGTGTGTCACTGTGGGTGTGGGCTTTAAGACCTTCATCCTAACTGCCTGAAGTCAGTCTTCTACCAGCAGCCTTCCATGAAGATGTAGAACTCTCAGTGTCTCCTGCACCATGCCTGCCTGGATGCTGCTGTGTTCCTACCTTCATACTAATGGACTGAACCTCTGAACCTGTAAGCCAGCCCCAATGAAATATTGTCCTTATAAGAATTGCCTTGGTCACAGTGTCTGTTCACTGTAGCTCAGACAATGGCACACACCTTTAATCCCAGTGCTTGGGAGGCAGAGGTAGGCAGATCTCTGAGTTCAAGGCCAGCCTGGTCTACAGAGCAAGTTCCAGGATAGTCAAGTTACACAGAGAAACTGTCAGAGGGAGGGAGGGAAGGAGGGAGAAAGGGAGGGAGGGAGGGAGGAGCCTAAAACATGTGAATTAAAGTTACACACACCAACAATGTGGTGTCTGATGTGTGATCCTTTGTATGTGCTGGATCAGTGTGTGTTCACACGCCTCTGCATGCATATGGAACATGGACCCTGGACATTGCACCTTTATTTTTATAAGACAGGTTTCTCACTGACCTGGAACTTACCAAGAAAACCAGGAGGGGTGGTCAGTAAGCCCCTGGGATCCGTCCACCTAACTCTGCCTCTCCAAGGCTGGGGTTGCAGGCATGTATCCACATCCTGGCCTTTTGCCTTAATATGGCTCAGGTGGAGATTGGACTCAGGTCTTCCAGCTTGCAAGGCAAAGACTTTCCTTCGTCATTTCTCCAGCCTTTCCCACACTCCACCCCATACCTATCCCTCACACCCCATACCTATCCCTCACAGCCCATACCTATCCCACACTCCACCTCATACCTATCCTTCACACCTCATACCTATTCCTCACACCCCATACCTATCCTTCACACCCCTGCCCCATGGAAGAGCCTAAGAGGTAGCCTCAGGCTCTGGAGAGCTGAGAAGAAAGGACCACCTGGCTAACTGGCTGGCTGGCTAGCTGGTGGCTGGCTGGCTGGTGGCTGGCTAGTGGCTGGCTGGCTGGCTGGTGGCTGGCTAACTGGCTGGCTGGCTAGCTGGTGGCTGGCTGTCTGGTGGCTGTCTGGTGGCTGTCTGTCTGTCTGTCTGGGAGACATTCTCTGAAGAGTGTTAAGAGTGTTCTGAGACAGCATGGTGGTGATGGCTGCACCCAATACTGACAATGAACTCATAGGCACTTTTAAAGAGTTTGCAAGTTACATCTCAATTTAAAATATATATATATATATATATATATATATATATATATATATATATATATATATATATATATATTCAAAGTCTCAGGGCCAGGAGTTTTGGGCTAACATAGACCAAGTGCTCACCTGAGGCTAGGTAAGGGACAGGTCCTTCCTTTGGTTCCCACCAAGGTGCATTCAGTGAGTGACAACGTTTGCTTCACTACCATTGAAGGCCACAGGGAGACTGGCCCATGAGGAAGAGCTGTGAAGGAGGAGTCTGGTGGGATCTCCCCAATGTCCCCACAGACAATGCAACCACTGCTTGCTTGTGGACAGAGGGTGGGCTCTAGAGGCTCAGCGAGAAGCCCAGGTAGTTTCTATTAGATTTGATTTTCAAACAATCGGCATGCGATATTAAAAATAAATAGATTTAAATCCACGCTTCTCTTCTGCCTCAGCCACAGGGAAGGGCTGTGCTCTCCAAGGGCTCGTGTTCATGTCGGACAGACCACTTTTAAGTGTAACTTGGAACTAACCACTTAGAAAGCTTAATTATAGCTTGAAGTTTCTATTTATCAAAGGGCCGGTATTTCTGTCTGACGACAATACCTAGGATTAAGATGAGATCTGGAAGTCACTTTTTGGTGCCTTAGTCTGTCAACAAATAGCATCCTCTGCCACATATTTCTATCACCACTGGGCTCTGTGTCCCTTGTCCCCATGGAATGAAGCCAATTCACCACAGGCTCACCCATCTGAAATCACAATAACCCTTTCCTATGCCATGGAACTTCTGCTAGGTCACAGAAACCCCAGTGTGACTGAGAACCCCAACATGGGCTGTATGCATTCTTAAACAGAAGAAGTGGAGCCCCTGTCTCTTGGCCCATTCTCTCTTTCCCCTGGAAAGGAGGGAAGACACCCTTCTCTTAGATTCTGGCCTCAGCTGCTGGCTCCACCCACCTATATTTGTTAGCTCCACCTACCTATACTAGACCTAACTTTCCTCCTGCTTTGCTCTGCACATCTGAATTCAAAAGGCCAACTCACTCAGCAAATTGCAGAATCTTGCTCTCTGCGTTTGCCAGCAGGACGCTTAATGAGGTCAGACAGGTAATGCGATTTCCGTGCGCTCGTGAGCCGTCTAAGCAAAATGGTCCTTGATCAGATTTCTATTTCATGAAGTACCTCAGCATATTGACCCATTGGGAACTTCCCTTTTTATGGGAGCAAGGACTTTGCCTCTCTGGTTTGGTTTGTGTAATGGAGTGGAGAGCTTTTGTCTTGAGACAGAGCCCAGCGCTGGGTACCTTCCATGCTTGCTTTGCCTCGTCTCTGTACTGTTGGAAAGGACGGAATCACAGCTTGGCAGGATTTAGCCTTCTCTGTAACTCATAGGGAAAAGAAGCTGTGTGTATAATGTAACCTTAAAACCAAACACCCGGGACGGAGCCTGTTCCTTTACTCAGAACGTTGTCCATTAAATATTATTAGTGATTGTCCTAAAGGAGACTTAGCTGATATGCACAGGAGCTGGGCTCACACCCCTGATTAAGTAGCATGTACACAAAGCCCACCTTTAATCAGGGGGAGACACAAGACTGCAAAAACGCTAGAGACCATAGCTAAGGGCACCTTAAAGGAGGCGCTATTCACTGGGTTACAAGGCCACCAACTGAGCAGATGGATGACCTGATGGGACCCAGAGCAGATAAGAAATTGGAAACTGAACCCTGATCCCCACACAGCTGAGCAAGCTGGCTGATGCCCGCAGTTCTGATGACTGGTTGTAGCACAGGCTGACCTTGTGGACTTGGCTATTCTGAACCACTTGGACAGATATCCAGGGCTCTGCTGGGTCATTTCTCTTTCACAGTGTTGTCTAGATGTGGTGAAACAGTGCAGATGAATTGGAATTTGATACCTGTCCGTTATATCAAACTTTCTCTTAAGAGTACCCCAGGAAAGGACACACAGACACACAGACACACACACAAACCCAGCATCCATATAGCTGCATAACACACCAAAGCTCACTGTGCCAACTCAGCTGTGTGCTCTGAGGCAAGAGGCTACCGGTCTCTGAACCTCAGTTTTATCATCTGCACAATGGGACAGGACAGTGCACCTGCAGGTGGGTAAAGTCTACTGTGTCCTTAAAGTGTGTAGACACACTAACTCTCTTTTCTTCTCCCCTCAGCTCTGTCTAGATTCCTGCCATGACAAGTAGTCTCAGGGAAGCCTGACACTCTAATCCCTGACCTACTGTACTGGCTAGTTTTGTGTCAACTTGACACAGCTGGAGTTATCACAAAGAAAGGAGTTTCAGTTGAGGAAATGCCTCCATGAGATTCAACTGTAAGGCATTTTCTCAATTAGTGATCAAGGGGGAAAGGCCCCTTGTGGGTGGGACCATCTCTGGGCTGGTAATATTGGGTTCTATAAGAGAGCAGGCTGAGCAAGTCAGGGGAAGCAAGCCAGTAAGTAACATCCCTCCATGGCCTCTGCATCAGCTCCTGCTTCCTGACCTGCTTCCTGACCTGCTTGAGTTCCAGTCCTGACTTCCTTCAGTGATAAACAGCAATGTAAGCCGAATAAACCCTTTCCTCCCCAACTTGCTTCTTGGTCATGATGTTTGTACAGGAATAGAAACCCTGACTAAGACACCTACCAATAAACAGAACTCCAGGAGGTTGGGTAACAGCAAGTGGGCAATGCAATTCCCTCCAAGCCCAAAGCTCTGAGTTCAATCCCTGGAACCCACACAGTGGAGAAAGAGGACACAGTCGTGCAAGTTGTCCTCAGACAGACACACACTCACCTACAATAAATAACAAAAGCATTAGTTTCTTTTTTCCTTTTTTAAGAAAAGAAACATTTTGGCTGACCCATAGGAAACTAGACGTAAAGGAACTATCTCACCACGATTCTCAGCAGGGTTTTTACGAATTAGGATGTTCTGATTTGTTTTCTAAGCTTTGATGACTTTCTATTGGGAGGAATTGGCTGTTTTGTTTCGTTTCGTTTTGTTTTTAATAATTTCCCCCTCTTCTGTTTTCTCCCCTTCTTTCTGTTTTCTGTAAATGTCCTACTGTCTTCTCAAAGCAAGCTCTATTTTAGGTCTTGCCTTTCTGCCATAAAATATTAAAAACTGTAAGTTCCTTTCCTGAAGGCTTTTTTACTCCACGACACCTTCTACAGGTGTCGTTGTCTGGATCCATCATCATGCACTTTAAAATCATGTCTACGTTCCCTTGTGAGTGTTGATTTGTAAGTTAGTTAAAAGTTAACTGATTTCCAAACTCTTTGCTCTTGCAAGATATTATTATGAGTTTCTTTGGGGTGTGTGTTTGAGAGAGGTTGACAGGTAGCACATCCTAAACCATGTGGTGCCTTTTAAATCACTGTTTGTGTGCTTGCTGAATGGTCTGTAGTAAGAGGTTGTCATATTTGGCTGGAGAGATGGCTCAGCCGTTAAGAGCACTGACTGCTGCTCCAAAGGTCCTGAGTTCAATTGCCAGCAACCACATGGTGGCTCACAACCATCTATAGTGGGATCCAATACCTTCTTCTGGTGTGTCTGAAGACAGCTACAATATACTCATATAAATAAAATAAATAAATCTTTAAAAATAAATAAGTCTTTTTTTTAAAAAAAGATGCTCACCATTGTTTTGTTTTGTTTTTAAAAAGAGATTGCCATGTATGCTTACAAACAACTTGTGTTTCTTGGCTCTTCTAGAGTAGCATTTTCTGATTATCTGAAAGTATTTGATAATAGCACACAGATCATTGTGTCTGCTCACACAGTAGTAGACAGAAATGATTAAGATATAGGTGATATGTATTGATATATAGATAGATAATATGTGAAGTGTAGATGGGAAATAGATAATTTATAGATGACAGATAGATATACATATGTTGATTTATAAATAGGTGATACATGATGATAGATGGATGGATAGATAAATAGGCAATGGATGATAGACATATGGGAGAGAACTATTCTCCCATTACTGGTGGTGAGGGTTTGAATTCTCCAGCAGGAATTTTTGCAATGTTCCCATCTTAATTTTGTTCTATTTTTGTTTGATGTGGTTTGAGCCTTTGTTACTGAGTTCATATATATTTATGATATTATATAATTCCCTCCAATCGAAGTTTTTCACATTATACAATAAGTCCTATAAAATTTTTTATTTTTTATGAGTGACTGTCTGTGCACCAGATACATGTAGTACTTGTAAAGGCCAGAAGAGAAGGTAGGATCCTCTGGAACTGGAGTTGCAGATATCTGGGAGCCATTATGTGGGTGCTGGGAATTGAACCTGGGTCCTCTGTAAGTGCTCTTAACCGCTGAGATATCTCTCCAGGCCCCTGACAGATCTTTGCAACTGGTTATATTTCCTTTGTTTACTCTATTTTATCTGCTACCAAAATAGTCATTCCAGAGAGTCAATATTTTTATATGCAGCAGAATAGCATTCATTTTCTTTTCCAATTTTTTTAGTACGATTCATTTGAGTTATGAAAAGATCTTGTGGGTTTTAGATATCGTCAACCCAGCTTTCATGCCCTTTAGCTACGTGTCCTGGGATCTTCCCCATGCAAATTGAACCTCGAATCATTCAAGGACTGGTAAAAAGTCTAAATTCATTTGTCTTCCTTTTGTTTCTTTGTTCAAATTCTTCCTTATGTTTTGGGGACTTTAACTGATGCCAAACTCTGTCCCTGTCCCTTTAAGCTTTAAAGGGTTGGCTTCTGCTATTCTCCCTTCCTGGGACCTGCAGCAGCTGGTTGCTAGGAGAAAGGTACTGATGACAAGAGGCCAACTCCCTCTGTGCCTCTTCCTTCTTCCAAGTGTCAGCTCCTGTCTATAGGGGACTGCCTGCTTTATATTTCATGTAGTATTCATTGGTGTTTCCTGGCTAGGTCCAGGAAGGTGCTGGCTTATGCTCACCAGAATATGCACGTTCCCTGGTCACCGCTCTTTGTCCGTTCTCCCCCTGTGGCTACACAGTTCAGTCTGTTCCCAAGCTGGGCTCCTCCTGGGTCTCTCACAAGCACTTCCAGGAAGCCGGGAGGTGGGCTTTGCTTATCCTCTGACGCCCCCTTCTGGTTCATTTTTCTCCATCTCTCCCTCAGCATTCAGGGTCCCAACCTATGTGCTTGCTTCAGACAGAACCTGGCCTAATACTATAGCATGGGAACGGAGCCCATCAGTAAATAGAAAGACCACAGAAACAATTCCTGGTCCCTGCTTGTATTATGAGTCAACGGACTAGGAATGAAACCCTATTCCCTACTCGTTCTCTTGCCTTGCTCCTGGTCCAGCTATCCTGAACCTTGATCTCTATACCCAGGTTACCTTAGTAACCACTGTCTCCTAAAGCGTTTTAGGGATGGGCCTCCCCAAGGCCCTGTTATTGAGTTCGACATAAAGGGCCAGTGGTACTCAGAACTGCCTCTTAGGGACAAAGTTTGAACTGGGAGATCCCTCTCTGAAGTGTCACTCTGCACAGACCCAGAAATCTGAACCTTTTCTGTGATACACCCCACCCCACCCCCTTGCCTGCAGCTAACGGCAGTTAATGGCACTAGGGGGCGCTGTTGACCCTGTAACTGTCTGCGGGCTGGCTGGGTTTGGATCTGAACTATTCCTCACACGAATTAAGGGCAATTGCATTGCCTTGTTCCAGCTGTCAAAACAGCACGACTTTAGTGGGGTTCCTTCGAAGCTCAATCTTTTAAACAGGCTACCAGAGTCTTACGGGACATTAAGAGCGATATCGTAGCTCTAACTAAAGCTTACAGGTTCTTTGAGTCGAAGAAATGTGGTTGCAAGTAGCTTGCCCTAGGCCACGGGTTACATGTGTCCCTTATAAATCTACGGTTGACGAGCGATATCATAACCCAGTTGCCTCCACTTCCTGCTGGGAGGGGAGCTGACAGATTATTATTGTGCTGTGTAATGTCGTATCGGTGGCTATGTTTGAACTGATTTTTCCCCCCAATAAATATTCAAAACGTAGGTCTTTATGAGTTGTGAGTGTTCCGTTAAGAAACAAAAACAAAGTCATCAGAACACAGAGCGAAATCGGTGTCACAGTAAATCTTGGGGGGTCTTGGCACTGAAGCCCGAAGAGTTAGTGCAGGCTTTGCCTGAATTATGAAATAGTGTGCATCTAATATATCCCAAGTCATAACCACCTCCCTCCCTCCATCCATCCATCCATCCCTCTCTCCCATCCTCCAACTCGTACTCTCCTCCCAACACATCTTCCTTCCAACTCCATTTCCTTGTTTTTATATTTTTATAACCCATGAAGTTCAACTCACGCCCCCTATGTTCATAGGGGCTGAATCACTCTCCCTTCTTCAGAAGACACCAGCCACCATCAGCTCTTCCACTTGGGGTCAGTACTGGCAACAGTGCTGGGATTTCTAACTGGTTTGATCCAGATCGCCTTGCTCTCCCAGGGGGCTCCCTGCAGGCAAGGGCCTTGATCATAATAATCACTTAAGAGTTACTTGAGAAATAATAGATGACCAGTCGTAGACAGTCATTCCTGCCTGCAGAATCCCATGTCCCCTTGGACCAGGGCTATAGCTAGGTGAATGTCACTCCACACACATCAGTGGCAGGTGTCTGGGCCAGAATAAGTTACACTATGATGCAGTAACAGGTAATCCTCAAATTCTGCTGACTTCCAAGACCAGACATCTGTTTCTCTTCCCATGTTTTATGTTCCTCAGTGTTTAGCAGGGAACTATGTTCTTTGGGGTTCCTCGGGAACCTGGTGCTGGAATAGCTAGTGACTTGACCAGCCCTGTCCAAACACTGGGTCCACTATGCACTGAGTAAATACTCTGAGCTAGCTTCATCAAAAACAGTCCAGTCTCCTGTTTCTGAGATGGCATCGCGTGATTGGTTTGCTGAGTGTAGTTGCTTATTAAAAAGCAGTAAAGAGTTAGCTCTGATGAAATGTTCAGAAAACTGTGGTTCGGATAATGGGAAGGTAACTAAGTAGGTAAGGAGCTGGATAAAGAAATTATTACTCAAAGGACTGGTTCCCAGGACCACCCCACCCCACCCGGAGGCTTCTGAGAAATGCAGAGAAGTGGCCAACAGACCTCCATATCCACAGAGCGAGAATTAACGTCTTAACAAGGTCCCAGTGGAGTGTGAAGAACAACGGCTGAGAACAGTTTAGTTAGTGAAGGAGTCCTCTAGCCAGAGTGCTCGGGTTAGAATCCCAGCTCTGACACTTTGCACCTTCAGGACACTGGACAAAAATCCGTCAGTTCTCCATCCGTAATCTGAAAGGGTTCACTGTAAAGTTAATCATGTCAAAATACTTCTGTACGAGAGATGGTGAAGCTGGTAAGATGGTGAAGATGGTGGTGGTGATGACGGTGGTGCAGAAAATGCACTCAAAGGAATGCATTATAGTTTATTTTTGTAAACTGATCTCGAGTGTACCGACTTGATTCCTATAATGAACATCACTCTCTCCTGAATCAAGGGGCAAGCAGAGAACCCACTCTGTAAATTTTATGGACGGCAAGAGAAGTAGTATATCCAACAGGGATATATGGGACATTAGGGAGGGGTAGAGAGAGGAATCTGGTGTGCTCACAGGTGGGAGCTACGTACACCTCACACGTCACTGGAGAAGCCAAGCCCACATTCCCATCAATAGATAGTCAGCTATTTAGAGACGAAGTTAGCATGAGGGTCTGGGAGTCTGTCAGTTACACTGTCCTAGAATAATCATTTTTTTAATGTTGGAAAAAGAACTCTCTAAGTAGTGAAAAGAATTGCACAAAGACCACCACCCCCACCCCCATCTCAATAAGTCCTCTAACAAGAGCCTTCTGGTTCACACCGGGTGCTTGCAGAATTATCATCCCCATCAGCGATGCTCACTAAATGAGCTAAAGACAAAGCATTTCCTTCTCAGATTCATCATCGGTAAAATGGACACTTAATCCATAGGTCCAGGCTGATTCTTTCGGAGATAAGTGTCCTGCTCTGCACACACGGCTTCTTGCAGGGCTGGGAATACAGAGCCGAGCAGGTTGGAGTAATGTTGGAGAGAAAAATCATCCAGTAAACAGGGAAATGAGCCAGGGTGCACCATTAAGTGCCCAGAGGGCTGTCCCTATATAGTCGTGTCCTTACTATGTGGTCCAAGGTAGAGCTCCTTCTGTCACTCAGGGAGGGAGGGAGGAAGGGAGAGGGGAGGGAGACAGTCCTAGTTTTATGTTTCAGCCACTGCACCCTTCTCCTCAGCCTAGAGCTTGCTTCATGGAGACAAGTTGTCAGACCACACTAAGTGGTACTGTAACTCAGAGCAGCGGACATCAAATGCAGTGTTTAGAGAATTGATCTTACATTTCATTTGTGACGGTTGAGGTACATCCATGTGATCTATGTGTGGAGGTCAGAGGATGCCTGGCCTTTGAGAGTCGGGTCTATTCCTCTGCTGTGTTGTCCTGAGGCTTGAACTCAGGTCCTAGGCCTAGCTTTTACTAGCGGAACCAATTCCCTGAATGGAAAGTTGATTTTCACAGCAATGGTGTAACCTTCTCTATGAGCCTGTTTCCTAATCAGTGGCCTGTGCTGCTAGAATTTCCCCAACTCCATACAGAGAAACCTCAGATACACGGATGCTCAAGACATTCTCACAATAGCACAGATCTGTGGATTGTTCCTTCCTCCATTCGGCATCCCACTGTGGCTAAGTCCTCCCCAGACATATCCAACACCCCCCGCCCAGATACATCCAGTGGTTCTCACCACACCCCTTGGCATCCTCTGCTGCCCCTGAGGACATGTTCTACCCAGTCCTGGCCTTCTTTCTCACTGTGGATTTTCCTAAAAGTCCTCTGCTCGCCTGCCTCCATTCATCATCTTGAAACCTGTCCCCTCCCCTACAACAGCACTTTCCCTGAAGGCTGTACTGAAAGTCAACAACTCCTAAGAGACTGCCTTAGTCATCCTCCCTGGAGCTCCTCTCTACCACAGGAGAAAAGATCAGAGTTTTGGACCCTCATTGCTGTGACAAAATACTTGACCGAAGGAAGTTAAGAGAGAAAAAGGGTTATCCTGGCTCACGGTTTTAAGGGATACAGTCCATCATGGTGGAGCCTGGGAGGCATGGCCGCAGGAGCTTGAGGCAGCTGGTAACATTGTATCCACAGGCAGGAAGCAGAGAGAGATGGATGCTGGTGCTCAGATCTCTGTCTCCTTTTTATTCAGTCTGAGATACCACCCCAGAGGATGGTATTGCCCACATTCAAGGTGGGTCTCCCCTCCACAGGTAAAGCAATTTAGAAATCCTCTCTTACAGCGTATCAGTCCCATTACAGATGGTAGTGAGCCACCATGTGGTTGCTGGAAATTGAACTCAGGACCTCTGGAAGAGAAGTCAGTATTTTTAACCACTGAGCCATCTCTCTAGCCCCTAGAAACCCTCTCATAGACATACCAGAGGCTTGTTTCCATGTGAGTCTAGATTACAGCTAGCTGTCAATCAAGGCTAACCATCAGGGGACCTTGGTCTATTCTACTCTCAGAACCCTCTAACAAACCGGCTGATGACTGGAAACAGAGTTTGCTGAATGGCTGAATGGCATGTGGTATTCTAAGGGTCATTGCAATGTGTCTGCGGACATTAGGCAACACCAGCATATTGACCCTAACATGTCTTTTATTTTTCTTCCTTGTTTTCTGTGTCAACCAATAAGCACCAAGAGTTAAGACCCTGTTTGTTTTGCAAGCTGACCACGCTGCTTTTATGAGGCCAATCTATAGCCATATCCTCATAGACTTACCCTCAGTAACACTGGCTCATTAAATGTTTAGCACAGCAATACAGAGACATACACCCTGCCTGGAAGCAGACAGCACAAGCTTCGCTAAGCTGCACCAACAAGCTTCATACTCCGTCCATTTAAGATTTCAGCATGAACAAAACAAATCTAAAAAGTGGCCTCTTCCACTTAGAAGCCCTGGGCACATGTGGAGGCCTCCTGCCAATAACTCTGCCCTCCTATAAATCATATTAATTGTCTCCATGTGCCCGCAGCCTATGGGGAGTTTCGCAATACCCTTTGAGGAGATTAGTGGTCTCTGGTGTCGCTTATGAGACTCAGGCGAGCATCTGGAAGCAATTTCAGTTAAAGAATTAATGATTTTGAGGTTCAATAATACAGGACTTTAAAAAAATAAATAAATACAGGAAACTTTGTTAGCCGGGGGGAACCTGCGGGTTTCCCAAGATAAAGGGACCCGACGATCCTCTCTCCCATGTGTTTGTTGGATTTAAGTCACATGGCAGATTAAAGGAGGTCTTAAAGTGGAGCTTGCAAAAGGAAAACTCTCTTTGCTTAGGTCTCCTGTTTGTTCTGGAAGATCAGGAAGGGAGATGTATCTGAGGTTCAAGAGATTGGAGGACATGACAGTACGTGCCCATATGGTGATTTGGGGTGTAGACATGGTGGTGAGAATCACTTGGGGCTTTAAGTTCTTGTTCCTATTATTAAACAGGAGATGCTGGATGAAACAGACCCCATCCCTCATTCTGAAATAACAGGCTGTTGCGCATCTCCTTTGCTAAATATTTGAGTTAAAAAAAAGTCATTCTCTAGAGACTTCCAGACTTAAAAAAATAAAAACAAACAAACAAACAAACAAACGATTAAGTCTGCCTTCCCCTCTAGGGGCCCACGTGACTTCATTATTGCTTCCTAAGGATGTGTCTACCGTGGCTCAGCGAGCTGGACAGTAGGGCCTGCATCACCTAAAGATAAAGTGGCTGCCTCCCTGGCCTGGGAGAGCCCAGTTGCGTTTCGGGTACAAGCTAGTCTCCAAGGCCTGGGGTCCTTGGTCTTCTGCCTTCTCCTGATCTGGGGGTTGGAAAGCTTGCTTCTTGCCCTGGTATTTCTTCTACATCAATCACTGTTTTTGAAAGCTTTTCCAAAGAATTGGTGAACAGGATCCTGCCAGCCCTGGGTGGGAGAGGAACCACTGAGCCTATGCAGTGTGAGGCTTAGAACAGGGTGGGGATTCCCAGGTTTGGAGAGCTAGTGGCAGATAGAGGCTCGGGGGCGTGCAGCCTGAGAACCTTTCATTTGCAGACCCAAGAGGGTCTATGTGCAGCACCCTGCCCAGGCTCCTGGACCAGCAGATGAAACCCTAGGGCCCATAAGCCTGAAGGGACATGGCTAGAACCTGGTGACCAGAAGGGAGCGCTGGGAAGTCAGGAGAAAACAGGTTCAGGGTGTGCAGAGAAACCGCTCTCACCCGGGCACATCTGAGGCATGTTTTTTTGGGGGGGGGATAAGGAGGGGAGGACGGGTGGAGACATGGCGTCCCTGTTTTGTTTTAACCCTGCACAGTTGATTTTTTTTTTTAAAGTATATTGGGTGAGAGACACAAAAACTAGTCTCGCCTTCACTACGTGTCCCAGGCCGGTTTCTAAAGACAGAGGGGTTAGCCGGCGCTTTCCCACGCGCAGTGCACGCGGAGCACACATCCGAACACATCCCACTGAATCCAATCTTTCGCTTAGATAGTTCCTCCACAGCTGCACGTGACTTTGAAATCCAGTTGTCTCCAGCCCTCAGAAGAGGAGGACCTAATGTTGTGGATGGGGAACCGAAGACCCCGAGTGACCGTGAGGGGTGGGGGGAGCAAGTCGCAGAGAGCAAGGATCCAGCTCCATCCTGCGTGGTGAGCACCTGGGCAGAGCCTTCCTGCAGGACATGGTTGCGCGGAGGCAGGAGACTGCGAGGCGGCAGATCAGCAACAGGAGAGGGATTCGAGGACTCTGAGTCTCTTCGTTCTCTCTCTGGGTCTCCATCCCGAGGCCTGAGCTCTGGGAACCTCTCTGGCGCACAAGCATCCTCCATCCATCCCTCTGGCCCCGGGCGGGGGCCGGAGGTGGGCGGATCCGGAGGGTGTAGTGGGCGGGCCCGAAGTGGGCGGGCCTGGGGGCGGGATCAGCAGGACCGCCGCTGCAACCCGAGAAAAGTTGTCCGGACCGGTTCAGGAGCAGCCGCCGGAGCCGGAGCGCTGCCGGGGGCGGCTCCGGGCATGGGGCAACCGGCGCGGTCCCCGGGCTGGCGATGGATGGCGTGACAGCGGCCACGATGCGCTCCGAGGGCGCGGCCCCGAGGCGGGCGGCGCGGTGCGGGGCGCTGAGCCTGGTTCTGGCCACGCTGCTGGGCCAAGGTAAGGCGGGCGCTGGCGGGGACCTCCGGGTCCCCCAGTGGGCTGCGGGAAAACCGGGGCGAGGGTGGAGAGCGCGGCGCGAGATCCGGGTCCCATCTTAGAGCCTCCAGCTATGGAGACAACGGACACCAGCCTCAGCTTGGAGCATTAGAGTCAGGGCTAGGGATTCTCCGCGGCAGCCCACCCCGAAGCCCTACTGCCTCCCTCCGGGAGAGCGGGGGGTGGGGGGGTGCGGGGGGCGTGGTTGCCGGACTCTGGGTCTGGGATGCTCCTTGACTTCTACATTGGGCTACACACCCGGGACTCGGTGCAGCTGCGGGACGCCGGGAGGACCCTGGTTTCCCGCGGCCCCTTCCCCAGGTTTAGAGAAACCCGAGACTTTCCGCCCTACATTAGACCGAGGGTGGCGTTGAAAGCATCTGACCGCTCTGGTTTCCAGCGACTCCGCCGTTAGGTTCCCACTTCGGTCCTTTGCTCCGGGGGCCGTGGGAACCCGGACTCTGCAGGTTTCTGGAGACTTGTTCAAACCGGCTGACGCAGCCTGGCCAGAGCGCTCGTTGCCGCTTAAGGTCGCTAAGTCGTATTATTACTCTTCTCTGAGCCCGGTCGGCGGCGAGCAGGACTGGAAGATCGGAGCCGCTGGCTTCAGGCATTTAGGGTCCGCGAGCCATGGGGTGCGGTCGCGGGGGCGCCCTGGAGGGGTTTTCGCGTGCGGTGGGTTAAGCCCGGATGTTCCACGGAGTCTTGAGCCCTCCCGCAGCGAGGCGGGTTCAAGCTCAGCCTTTGACACGGACTGGACTGAGGATTCTCTCTAATCCGCTCCGCGCAGATGTGGAGACCTCACTTCTGCCCGGGGCTCCCAAGGCTGGGCTGGAAATGTATCTGGAGAGACAAGTTGACAATTGGCGTTAAAAAGTAGAATTTGCTTTACAAAAGTCTCTACTCCACCATGTGAAACCAGGGGATGCCCCTTACTCGAGGAGCAATTCCCAGACAAGCCTGCCATGTACGCTGTGCTTCCTTCCAATGGGTCCTGTTTCCAAAGAGCCCCGGGTAAACTGGTGTGTGTGTGTGTGTGTGTGTGTGTGTGTGTGTGTGTGTGTGTGTGTGTGTGTTGGGAGTGGGCTTCCCCCAACCCCCAAGAGCAGAAATTCTGGAGCCTTTACCTGTGCTCTGCTATTAGCCCAGAGGCGGCTCTTGGTACACACCTCCCTGCGGATTCTGATCACCAAATGGCTTAATGGGTAGTTAGAAAGAGACCCAGATTTCGCTTCTGACCAAGAAGCGGCTGTTATTGCGGTGGGGTTTAGACCTTGCCTTGGGCTGGCGATTGAAGGCGCTGGGGTGGGGCTGGCATCGTGGAGGTTGCAGGGCTGGGAAAGCCCATGTGATGCAAAGCGCCCCCCTCCCTCCCCACCAAGACACCTGGATTTGCTAGACTTCACCATGTTGCAGGGTGGGGGGGGTGAGGTGGGGTGGGGTGGGGAGGGCTTCTAGGGTTGGTTCTGGAAGCACGTCTGCCAAATGAGTTTTCACTTTGTATGGCTGATGAAAGCTACAGTTCGTCCCCTGTGTCTTCCTAACCCAGCCTGGTGTTTACTCTGTAAGATGTCGCGTGCGTGCGTGTGCAAGCCGGTGTGTGTTCGCACCTATGTGTAGAGACAGGAGATCAATCCTCGCTGTCTACCGCAGTCTGTCTCCACAGAGGGTTTTATTTTTATTTATCTGAGACAGGGCCTCTCATCTGTGTGTGTGGGGGTTCTCTCATTAAGTTCCTTCCAGCCCTGTCCTGTTCATTACTGCCTCCTCCTCGGCACTGGGAAGCCAGCCTGCTCCACCTGCCTCGCTTTTCTCTTTTCCTGGGTCTGGGATTCAGGTCCTCCTGCATACAAGCGCATGCGTGAGTCTACCCCTGAGCCACCTCCCGGCTCCTCCACAGCATGTTTGACAGAAACAAACACCTTCTCACCCTTGTTTAAATTTCCACTGTCTTAAAAACAGCTATGCCACCAGGGACTTTGTCTATACAAGGGTCTCTGTGCATGTTTCTGGAACCTTGGAAATCTGTCCAGTCATCGGCAACCAACCACCAACCAAGTGTGTGTTTTTGACGGTTAATTCCAAAGCTTTGCAACACATCAGGGGTTACAGAAAGCACAGTTGTGCTCTGGAGTTTTCATAAATAGGACAGTGCATTGAAAGGAAGGGCTCTCTCCCTAACGCTCCCTTGAGCTGAAACACCAGCTTCTACACCTGTCAACCCTCAAAGGCAGGTGGAAAGGGTTGTGGGTTTGTGATGGCTTCTGATTAGGTGGATGGGCCCTGGGAGACAACTGGTTTGGGCTGTGGATTCCAGCTTACTGGAACCCGTTGGAAGGTCCACCGGTATTGAGATGTGCACACGGCCAAATGGACCAAGGCCTCTATGGAGGTCTGGGCTGCAAGCTGTACACATGATGCTACCATTGGATGAATCAACGGTGGTGAACGAAGCTCGGGAGCCTTCGATTGGAGGAGGCTTTGGAGAACAGAAATAGCTTTAAGATCAGTGGCCACTGAAGGAAGGAAGAAAGGAATGATAAACACTTCTTTGGCCTCTTAGCACTCTGGGGATTATGGGTAAGAAAGGTTCTTCTCCCCTGCCCACGGCCATGCTGTCTTTGGGGACCAGGACCTCCGTCCATCCTTTCTCATCCGTCACACAGCACCCCTCTGTGTGTCAGCTGTGCAAAGGTCCTTGGAACCTGCACTGATACACCACCAGGCTTTGGCTTGCCCCTGTTCACCCCCCCCTAACCTGGCTCTCATCAGACTTGGACTGTCCACAGGATGCTTGCAAAAGACTGTGCGGATTTTCAGTGTTTTTGTTTGTTTGTTTTTGTTTTTAATGGAAGTATTCCTGTAATTAAATAGAAATACATTTATAGTTTTAAAAACGGGAGAAGTCACATAAGAATCCATTCCCCCCACCTCCTGTAGCCTCGATGTCAGGCTCCTAAACTACACTGCACACTGCATACAGATTTTCCGAGTAAATTACAAGAAATGATCTTCTATTTGCCACAAGCTATACATAAGCTTATTTTTTATTTTTATTGTTGTGTATTAGTGTTTGCCCATATGTAAATCTGTATACCATATGTGCAGTTGGTTCTCTTGGAGTCCAGAAGAAGGTGTGGGATCCCCTGGAACAACAGTTACAGATTTTTTTGAGCTACCACGTGGGTGTTGGGTTTGAACTCAGGTCTTCTGGAAGAGCAGCCAGTGCTCTTAACCACTGAGCAATCCCACCAGACCCTGGTTATCCCCTTTGTTCTAAAGCCATGTTTATTGAGGAAAAAAATTGCATACAATGAAATTTTCCCATTTAAACTAGATAGTTATAAGTTTTGACAGACATATATAAATGTGACAACTTTTGGATCACCTTCAGAAATCCTGTACCATCTCCTTCTACCATCCACAGTCCCTGACATGATTTTTGGTCTCTGGACATTTCCTGTTTCCATAACACGGTGATGGGCTCACACTGTGCCTGGCTTTCAGATCTGCTGCTGTTGAATCAGCACGGTGCCTTCCATAGTCAGCTTTGCCTCCGTGGCAGTGGGCATTCCTTTTTAGTGCAGAGTAATATTCCCTTGACTGGCTGCAACAGTTTGCTTGTTGCTCAAATGAAGGCTAGTTGAAGGATTCTGGGTCTTAGCAATTATGGAAAACTTGTGACTATTCATAGATGGGTTTCTGGGTGGTGTGGGTTTGTGCCTCCTGGATGAGTATCTAGGCCTTAGGTGACGCTGATTGATTTGGTACATTTTGTTTACCTTCAGCCAGATCATCCGTCCCACTAAGTATTATTGTTATTTGGTTACTTGGAATAGCCAAGTACTACAAATTACTTTGGGCTGTTGTTGCTTGGTTGGGTGGTTGCGTGGTTGGGTGGTTTTTGGTTGTTGGTTTTTGGAGACAGGGTCTTTCTGTGTAGTCCTGGCTGTCCTGGAACCCACTCTGTAGACCAAGCTGGTCTTCAGCCCACAGAGATCCACCTGCCTCTACTTCCCAAGTACTAGGATTGAAGGTGTGCACCACCACCCGTCTTCTTTGGGATTTTTAAAACTACTTCCTCTCTGTGTGTGCATGTATCTATGTAGGTGCACACACGTGGAGGTCAGAGGGGCTACCCAGAGGACTAGGTTCTCACGTTTCCACCCTTTGGATTCCAGAGGTGGAACTCACAGATTGTCAGGTTTGGTAGCAAGCTCCTTGCCTGCTGAGCCCTCTCACAGCCCCTCTGTAGGATGCTTTTTACATTTTATGTTTTCTTGACTTCTTTGGCGTTTAACTTATCCTCATTCTTCCGGCATATAAGGGAGAGTGTCCTTTGGGTTTCATGACTGTCACTCCTTTGGTGAAATGACCCTTTCAAATATTGCATACAGCCGGGCGTGGTGGTGCACGCCTTTAATCCCAGCACTTGGGAGGCAGAGGCAGGTGGATTTCTGAGTTCGAAGCCAGCCTGGTCTACAGAGTGAGTTCCAGGACAGCCAGAGCTACACAGAGAAACCCTGTCTCAAAAAACAAAACAAAACAAAACAAAATCAAATATTGCATACCCACTTTAAAATGGTGGTCGTTTCCTTTCTTCCTGATGGTCTTTTAGGCAGTGTATGTGTTCTAGACATGAATCCTTATCAAACTGTGTTTGGAATATGTTTCTCTCCAGTTGTCCTGGGAAAATCAAATTTTAAATCTTAATGAAAAAGTCTCTTAACAATTGTGTCTTAGTTGCCAATTCCAGAAAATCATCCCCTAAGCCAAGGTCACAAAAATCTCTGGACACTGGGGCCATCGAGTACATGTGAGTTCAGTACCCTTGGAAGCCAGAAGAGGGTGTTAGATCCCTTGGAACTGTACTAAAGAAGGTTTCAAACTGCCATGTCAGAGCTGGATGTCAAATCCAGGTCCTCTGGAAAAACACCTGTACTCTTAACCACTGAGCCATGTCTCCAGCCCCAATTATTGTCTTTTGTATTTGCTGTTGGTAGTTTACGAAGTACATAGAGTTGGGCTTTCCTTTGTTTATCCAGTACACTAATCTCTGTCTTTTAATTACCATGTTTACACCATTTATATGTAATGTAATTATCTGCTGCACGTTTACATTAGGAGCTGACACTGTGCACACTGCTTCGCTTCAGGTCCTTTCTGCTCCTTATTCTTCCTGTGTCTTTTTCTGCTGTAGGGTTAAGCATTTTCTCTGATTCCATTTTATCTCCTTTATGGGCTCATTTGTGCTTCCGATTCAGCTTTACCCATTGCCCTAAGGTTTACAAAATGCATCTTTAATTCATCAAAGCTTATATTCAAGCTGCATTATACTGCTCCGTAGGCTTTATACTAATCTTAAAAGAGTATATTTCCAGGACTGTTTTTTTTTTTTCCTACACAAAATCATTTTGAAGTGCGTGCACTTTTGTGTATTAGATGTCACTAAGAGAATTGTTGATTAAGGATTGTTGGTGTAGTTTATCGGAGGATGAAAATCATATTTAATCAGCTTGCACTTGTTTCTGACCAGGCATTTTGGACATCCTGTAGCTGCTTATCCCTATGGGTCTTTATTCTGTCTCCTACCTTTACTCAGTTCTCTTGTTTAAGCACCCTGGGGATTTAGAAGTTGCTGCCTCTAGGAGACCAGGAAGGTCAATACGGAGTCTGAGTTAGCAAAATTTCCAAGAGAATGGGTTATGCTACTCTTCAGAGACCGATATTCCATCTTTTGCAACGTACACACATCCTTTTCCCCATGACAGTTGCTAGCAATACAGTAGGATTCTGAAATGGTTGGAATCCTAAAGCCACCAGAGATTTTGATGTCCTTTCTACATAAGACTCACGTTCTTCGATCCATGTGGATAAGTATCACTTATAGGCTAATTGAGGTCAGACTTCGTTGCCCTAAAAGGGCAGTTTCATTCTGGGCCTTGGTCCTGCCCATTCCTGGAGGAACTGCACAGAGAGCCCAGAAAGCTGGAGGCCTCATAGGCACACTGGAGGTTCCCCATAGCTATCAAACACCTTCCACAGGGCATCATTGCTTAGATGCAGTGGGAACTTTGGTCATTTTACATTGCATTATAAGATGCTATCTCACTGACCTGGGATTCACCAATTATAGGGCAGTCTGGCTGCACCCCAGAGATTCACCCCTGTCTCTGCCTCCCCAGCACCGGAAAAGCGATCACAAGCTACCACTTCTGGCTTCTCATACAGGTTTCGAACATCCAACTGAGGTTCCCATGCTTACAAGGCAAGCCCTGCTCTAACTGAGAGCTATCTCTCCATTCCCTCCCGCTCTGCCTTATAAAGCTAATTGACATTGAATGCAAGGCCCACTCTAACCCAGAGTGTTTGCAGTTCTCAACATAACGGCATCCACAGGACCCACCCTTTCCTAAGTAAGGATGTGCTGACTGGCTCTGAGGATAGATGTGTCTTCCAGGGCCATCAAGCCATCACACGTAGTTAGAAGAGTTCAGAACACTTGCTGTTGTCATTGGTCCTGTTAACACTAACCAGAAAGAATCGTAGAAGACAGTCTCATCACAGCGGGATGTTTTTACTGAGAGTGATGTTGAAACAAACGGAACAGTGCACTTAAGGAAAGGAAAAGATTCAATGCAGTATCCCTATGTCACAGACATAGGTGTGTGTGTGGGGGGTATGTTGTCCTTAAATACATCAACTGCTACCACCTCCCCCAGCACTTCCTTTCTTTTTGGTTTTCCACTAATTTATTCACTTTACATCCCCATCTCAGCTCCCTCCTCTTCCTCTCCTCCAAGTCCCACCCTCAGAAACCCTTCTCCCCACTAACTCCTCCTCTTCTCTGAGGAGAAAGGGAAATCCTCCGTGGGTACCAACTGGCCCTAGCCCATCAAGTTACAGGAGGACCAAGTACATCCTCTCTCACTGAGGCAGCCCAGCTAGGGAAAGGAGATCCAAAGGCAGGCAGCAGAGGCAGAGACCTTGAGGTAATACCCAACCAATGACTGGCCCAACTTGAGACCTGTCCCATGGGAGAGAGCCACACTCTGGCATTATTACTTCCATTCTTTTTTTTTGGGGGGGGAGGGGTTGAGACAGGGTTTCTCTGTGTAGTCCTGGCTGTCCTGGAACTCACTCTGTAGACCAGGCTGGCCTCAAACTCAGAAATCCGCCTGCCTCTGCCTCCCAAGTGCTGGGATTAAAGGCATGCGCCACCGCACCCGGCTTATTACTTCCATTCTTAAGCACTACTTTCCCTCAGAGTTTTGAGGACCATCAAAGTAGTCAGGGCAGCCCTGGGCTATGCCTCTTAGTTAATTTTCTCATCCATTCTTCAATGGACTCTTTTTGTTTGTTTTGCTAAACCATTCCTCCCACCCCCAGTTTTAATGATCATATCTGCTTTCACTTGTGTCTCCTTACCATGTCTGTGAACATGTTAATACCGTGTTAACCTGCCTTGGCATGTGGTGACCCATTAGGGACTGACTCTGTGAGGCATTAAGTGTTTCTTATATTCTCAAACGAAAGAAACTTTGAAGATGGTCCCCTTGTCTAGAACACACATCCACACGTGTGCACACAGTGCTCATTTCTACTCTTGTTATTGAGTTAGATCTTAGCAATGACCCTTAGAAAAACAACAACAAAATAAACAAGAGATAGGGCACACACACACACACACACACACACACACACAAGCATGAGCACAAACCTACTCTGAATAGTATCAGCCTTAAAAACGTTTCATCATTTTGTTTTTATGGGAAACAATGATTTTGTGTCTAGCCAGTGAGGCCACTTACCTGCTATGGTGATGACCTGTGGATGAGTGTGGAGTTATTCAGTTTTCAGTTACAGCATCATCAGTTGAAAGGGCAAAAAATAAAAAAAAAATAAACAAAACCCTCCAGTTTTGCATCTGGGGCTGTGTATTAGTGCTACTTGAAGGATCCTTGTGGGCTTCAGGGACACTTGGATCTAGGTCTCGGGCAATGTCACAGGATGCTCTTTTGTCTTCTCTGGGTGGCTTTGACTTCATGGTGGGGCAGTTGCCTCTGTCTCCTGAAGCTCACCTGATATTTATGTTCCTTCTGTACAGCACACCCAGCCCAAAGACAGTGACTTCTTAAATAAATGTGGGAGTTTCAGGAGTGAGTTGATTGACAGTAGTTACCCACACTTGAGCCTCTCAATGTTAAAGGAGCAGGGGTGAGAGTTTCTGATTGGCCAGGTCAATCTCTGGAGCTTGAGGCACAAGCTTAGGTCCATTCTAGTCACTAGTGCAGAGTATGGAAAAAAGAAAGATGCACAGAGATTTGAAGCTGGAGAGATGGCTCAGGGGTCAAGAGCACTGGCTCCTTTTGCAGAGGACCTGGGTTCAGTTCCCAGCACCCACATGGTGGCTCACAACTGTCTCAACTCCAGAGGATCCAGTGCTCTCTTCTGGCTTATGTGGGGTACTGCATGTGTGTGGTACACACTTTCAATTCAGGCAAAACATTTATATACATATAATACATGTTTTCTTAAAAAAGGGGATGATGTTTAGAAAATTTTCTTTAAAAGGGACTAGATGCTCTGTGGTGAAGCCAAGTGTCTCACAAGCAGCAAAGGAACAAAAGCCAAATGATAACTGCCAAGGCAGAGAAGCTTCCTTCCTGGGGGTAGAGTTGGGATGGGAGGATGTCAGCTGGATTCTCATGCTTATGCATAAACAGCCACTTCATAGGAGTCTCCAGGAACTGTGGGATGGCTCATTCCGTGAAGTGCTTGCCACACAAGCCTGAGGACTGACGACTGATTCCTACAGCACTCATATAGAGAACTCTGTGTGGGAGGGGTTGTAATCTCAGTGCCTGGGAGTCAAAGATAGGAAGAACCTTGGGCCTCAAGGGCCAGCCAGCTTGGTTAAATCAGTGAGTTCTAGGCCAGTAAGAGAGTCTATCTCAAAAAGAAAACATGTCTAATAGCTGAGGAATGATACCTACAATTGACCCCTGGCCTCTTCATGTATGCAGACACATACCTAACATATGTATACACACACACACACACACACACACACTCTCCACCACCACCACCCAGCACACTTCCAGAGGGCTCTGTTTGCATTGGAAATCATTCATTCATTCATTCATTCATTTATTCACCCATCTGGCATGACTCCAGCTCTGGCTGTGGACCAGGCTCTCCCATCACTGACCCTCCCCTGCAGAGTGGAAGGATCCCTCTTCCAATCTCCCCCTTTCTTCCACCCAGGACTACAAAGGACTGTGTTTGGATTCCTAAAGCCTTAGATATACACAAGCATCCCCCAAGGCTCCCCACTGCCATCCTCATACCCCGGGAGAAGTCTCCATCTGGGGCGATTTGTTCTGCCCCAGGTTTATGTAGCATCTTTGGTTTTCTGAGTAGCAGTGTGTTCTTTTCCTTCAACTTATGTAAATGTTTTGGGTCAGTACACAGCCCCGGGTTCCCATTTCATTAATGAATTGACTCACAGCAGACTTTTCTCATTTCTCTTCAAATTCAAACATTTTTATCCTGAATATCCAAGTCCTGGTAAAGTACCCTTTCCTAGCTGGAATTCACCCTTTCCTTCTGCTGCTCAGTTGACACCCAGTCTATGGCCCTGTCTTTGAACATTGGGTCTGTGTGTAGAAATGTTTAGTGTTTAGGGAAACTAAGAGGTTTCTGTCTAGCTTTGAAGGCAACACCCTCTCCCCCAGTCTATAAAGGCACTGTCCCCAACTCCTGAAGTTTTTAGTTCTGTCATGGCTAATTTCACCTGGCTAATTTCAATAGGGCTGAGCCACAGAACCCAGATATTTGGTCAGATATTATTCTGGGGGTTACTTGGGAGTTTTAAAGAATGAGTTAATGTTTACATTAGTAGACTTTGAGTACATATAAGGATTTCTTGGCTGTAGATGAGCCTCCATCCAGGGACGTGAAGTCCTCATTATACCAACAGAAGGGCGTCCCTGACAAAGGCAAACTTGGGCTTCTGAATTGCAGCTTTGGACTCCCCTGCAGATAGCTGGCAGCTATTGGCTTCAGTTGCATCTGTCTTTGGGTGAGTTGGTTCTTCAAGATAATCATCCCTGTGCACACCCATTCATTCTGATCCTGGATAGCCTTGGCTAACAGAGGGTCCTTGGGGGCTGGATTCTAGGCACAGAAGAGTTTTTTCTCTTTGGCATCTCACTCTTCTGTTCTCCAATAACAACATCACTTGAGTTTGGGGCTGTTGCTTTCTCCATAAATGACACAGGGAAAGTCCTTCCTTCTAAATTCCCACCCCCTTCAGGCAACACCAGCTGCCTCTGAGATGGGAGACCTCCCACCCACCCCATTCACATGGTCACAGAACTGTGTCCTTTGCCACGACCTGTGTCTTTGGACGACCTTGCAGAGGCGTCCATCAAATTAATAGCCAAAGCTGCAGTGAGGCACTCCAATGCTCTTTGATTTTTCTTAAAAACAAAATCTCTTAAAAAGCTATAACAAAAAATTCTGGTCCTCAGACCCAAGGTGATGCTTCCTTTGAGTCAGTGCTGTCCCTTGTAACAATCAAACCTCAGGACTTCATGTGCTATTTAATTTTCCTGGTTTCTTTTTATTTACTCATTTGTTGTTTAAATTATGTATATACTGTGTACATTTGTATGGGTGGCTATGCACCTGAGTGTAGTACCACAGTGGCCCGAAGAGGGCGCTGGATCCCTAGAGCTAGAATTACAAGGGGTTATGAGCTGCCAGGTAGGTGCTGAAAATTGAACTCAGGTCCTCTGGAAGAGCAGCTGGTGTTCTTAACCACTGAGCTGTCTCTCCACCCTTGTCATGTTTCTTTACTTTTCTCAATCTTTCTTTGAGTTTCATCACCTTAACATTGCTGAAGGTGCAGGCTGGTCTTTTCATGACTGTGGTGGTTCTTCATTGTGAACCTGACTGGTTTTAAAATCACCTGGGAGACACACTTCTTAGTATGTCTGTGAGGGCATTTTCATGGAGGTTTCCCTGATGGGGGAAGACTTGCCCACTCTGGGTGGTACCATCCCCTATGCTGGAGTCTTGAATTGTGTCAAAAAGAGAAAGTGAGCTGATCACCAGTAATCACCTCTCTTCCTTTCCTGACTGTGGATACAATGTGACCAGCTGCCTCACTCTCCTGCCTCCATTCCCTCCCCACCATGATGGGCTGTCCATCAAAAATGAGACCTCAAAATAAACCTTTCCTTGAGTAGTTTTTGTGAGGGATTTTGTCACAACAATGGAAAAACGTTTAACGAATGTCATTTATCAGGCTGCTCAGATAAGCAATCCCCTTAAAGAGTTGCTTACTCTGGCTACTTGATCAAGATGATTTCTTCCAGGCTCCCTTGCAGTGAGGGCTTCTAAATAATGTTTTAAATCAATATGTATTTTTATAACAAAGGTATATGGAGACCCCTAATTTATCTCACTTCTTGGTAGAGCTTCAGGTTTTTCATTTTGAGTCCAGATTCCTCTTTTACAAAGCTAAACAAAAAAAATCTGGTCCTCAGACCCAAGATATTGCTTCCTTTATTTTATTGCCACCACTGTTTATTTTGATGCTTAAAATATCATGGATTTGGCATGGGAAGCCATTTTTACAGTGAGGTCTGTGTCATTTTGACAGGTCTTCATTATTTTTTAAGCTGTTCTACTTTCTGGATTTAAGATTCTTCAGGCTTATCTGTACCTCCCATGTCCTGGACCAAGACTCAGCTCAGTTACATGGATTGTTGAATGATCTTTAGAAAACAAAATCTTATATGCAGATATGTTCATTGCTGCTAAGTGCCTCAGACCCAATTGACAAAGAAGGAGCCATGACACTGCTTTTAAGTCCTCAAAGTAGCTGGTCTGTATCTCTGCTATTGACTACTAGATTGAGTGGAAATGATGAGACATTCTTAGTGTCCCATGTTACATTGTCACATGGTGTTAAAGCACTGGGATCCACACAAATATTCCAATTCCCACCCGTCCTGGTTGGACTTAATTGTCAACTTGACACAGCCTACAGTCATTTGAGAAGCAAGCCTCACTTGAGGAGTTGTTTAGATAAGATTTGCCCATAGACATGTTGGGAGTGTGACTGTGAATTAATGTAGGAGAGCTCAGCCCACTGTGGGCATCACCATTCCCTTGGCAAATGGTCTTGGGCTGTAGAAGAAAGCTAGCTAAGCATGAACCTGTAAGCAAGCAGTGTTCCTCTTGGTTTCTACTTCAGGTTCTTGCTTGACTTCTTCCCCTTATTTACCTCAATGATTGACTCTGACTTAAAAGTGTAAGCCAGATATGTCCTTTGCTCTCCTAAGTAGCTTTTGGATGTGATGTTTTATCACAGCAACTGAAAGAAAACTAGAGCTACATTGCTGGAACCGGAAGAACAGACTTCCCAGAAGGAGAGCTGTGTTGGCATCAGAAGGTAAGAAAGAATGATGGGCACATTGAGTTGGTGTCCACTGAACAGGATCACAGCACACTTGACAGTCGTGGTATAGACTGAGTGACAGTGGACAAGTCAGAGGGAACAAAGACTCAGGACAATGCCATCGCCACCAAATAGTGCTGACTTCTAGGTAGCTCAGCCACTTCAGTTCTGCTGTTGGTTGATAATCCGTGAGGATTTCTCTTTCTATAAAACGTTTGACTCTGCGTTTTTCGACCTCACCACACTGACAGGTTTCTCCCAAAATTGCCACCTGTACCCTGGGCACATACGACTGTGTCTTCAGCACTGCCCAGTGTATATCATGAAATTCCCACATCAAAATAATTTTAGATATTTTTATTAGAGAAATTGCAAAAAATATTGAAATGAATCTCATATGCTTTTTAACTCTCTAGATAACTTCTCTAACACACACACACACACACACACACACACACACCTGTCTGTGTATGGGTTTGTGTGTAATTTTCTGAACTACTTACAAATAAGTTGTCCCTGGGTGATCCCTAGAGAGTGTATTCTCTGAGGCAGGAGCATCTTCTTACCTAAAATCACCATGGTCAAAACTGCTTAAGTCCCCCACCTGACATTAACAGTTTTTCTGTTCTTGTCATTGACAGCAAACATGTTGGCCCTGGATCCAGGTAGGGTTTCACAGTGCATCGTGTCCATGGTCGACCTGTGTGTTTTCATCAGGTGCAGTTCCTAGACTTGGTTTTGTCCTAACTCTGATGGACCCAGACAGTGAGAGCCAGTGTTTGGGAGGAATGCCCGGCAGTCGATCCAAATCCATTTGAAAATGGTCCCTGTGTTTCTTTCTTATTGGCCTGATCTCTGACCTTTGAGTTCTGGATTTGGGAGATCACAGACCCAGTGTCAACCCATAGTGACCCTGTGGAACCCGCTCACAAGACCCTGGAAGAAAATCCCTTCCCTCTTTCTTCCTCGCTTAGAGCTTCTTGGAAGAGAAGCCCCAGGAGTACTTTATGTCCCCATCATTGCTTCTTTCTCTTTGGTTCTTCTTATGTGGTTGCTGAGACTGGTCTCACTAGGAAGCCCTGGCCAACCTCTAGCTCACTCAGTAGACTAGGTTGGCCTTGAACTCACAGAGATCCATCTGCCTCTGAATACTGAGATTAAAGTTATTTGCCACCATGCCCGGTTTTAGATGGGAATATTTTAACAGGCCTTTCTGAGCAAGGAATAATGACAGGAGACTCCACACAGTTGCCTAGGAACTGCTATTATATGTTGGTGGATCAGTCCCAGTTCCGTTCTGTGAAGTCTGATATGCCTCTCCGTGGAGTTGAGACTTGAGAGAAAAAAAAAATCTTCATAGTCCTGTATGTTTCTGATTTCGGCTCCTCTGGAGAAAATGCAAGGTCAGTGCTTGTGTGTATATATATGTGTGAACACACTCATACACATACATTTGTACTTACCTAGATGTATGCACACACACACACACACATTCATACTCTCACACACACATATGAAAACACAATCTGTACCAGCCATTAGCTTTTGGATGTAAGAGAGTCAAAATACAAGTTTAGGAATGACTTTTTTTTTTTGTCCCCAACTCCGTGACACTGAATGAACTGCACCTTCGATGCTATTATTAGTTTCATAATGACTTCTAAGTTTTTTCTCCAAAAACATAGGATGTTGGTTTCAAAGTTCAATTGAAAACACATATTGGGTAGCGTTTGGGAGAGCAGAAAGCATGTACAAGACGCTAAGCTTAAAGACTCCACCTTCAAAGACAGAACATCACCTGTAGCTCAAATCCTGTTTCTAATTCTCAGTCGCCCTCTAGGGCCCTTAGTGATTTTTGCCACGTTGGTGTCTCCTGCACATCCACTGGCTTCACACAGCTTTTCTCTGTTGTAAATCTTCTTCTCATCTGAGCTCAGCCCCCAAGCAGTCATTTCCAGGAGAGCTGCTGTTTTACATACTAATTGCATTTCTGCAAAGAAAAAAAAAACACATCATTGGGATAAATACATAGCTGATAGCATGTTTAAAGGTCCTTCTGTATTTCCTCCCCCATTATCTGCAATGGCACACTTGGGCAAACACTGGCCTGGGGCCCAGGTACAGATGGAGCAGGCAGATCTAGTGTCAGCTGCTTCCTTCCCCGAGACTGGACCTCCAGATTGCATCCTCTGTCAGAACTTTTAAGGAGGGCTTTCAGTAAAGATGGTATTCTAATTTCCTTTCTGATGCTGTGATGAAAAGGCATCTCACCAAAAGCAACTTAGGGAAGGAAAGAGTTTATTTCAGTGTACAATCTCAGAACATGTCAGGGAAGGAATCCAAGGGCATCACCTCCAACCAGGAACTCGGTTATGGAAATGTAGCAAGATGCTGCTTGCTGACTCTCTTATAGGCTTATACTTAGCTTGCTTTCTTCTACAGAGTGGGACCACCTGTCTAGGGAATGGTGTCACCCACAGTGGATTGGACCTCCTAAGTCAATTAATAAGGCAATCTCCCACAGACTTTCCAATAGGCCAGACCTTAGTTGAAGTCTAGGCTGTGTCAACTTGACAGTTAAAGCTAATCCCAACAGCTGGAAGAGAGTTTTCTGAAGTCCCTGAAAGCCAGGAAAGTGGCTTGATTCCAGAAGACTTGATTGGCATGTACAGTTCTGGAAGTCACAATGGTCCCTTGTAGGCTTCTGCCAAATCAGCAGGAGCATCCAAGACCAGTAGGGACACCAGGAGAAGTTATCTGCTGTGCCTCTCTAAATGAAGTGACGATCAGTGAAGACAAAGACTCAAGACCAAGGAAGTGTTGCAAAGCTAGCTAGGTAACCTCCCCACTCCCCACATCACTGTCTTTTGAGTCCTATTTATACTCCCTCCCATGGGTCTTGCCTCAGCAAAACACCATGTGAGTCTGTATCAGCTGACATCACTCTGCCAATTGGCCCAAGTCCACAGAAGCAGCACAAAGCTGTCAGAACACTACCAGAAAAACATTTTTTTTTTTTGGTGTATTTCTTTCTATGAAGTCACAACAAATGATGACTGTAAAGGAATGTCAAGGTGGACCAATACCATCCAGCATTGTCCACCGTCTGTTGGGTTACATTTATATTCCTTCTTAACATCATGTGTCCTTGCACGTGTTTGCTTTAGCAAAACATCCTTTCACCTGTGCCTGCTTTAGGAGAACACCATTTGACATAACTGACTTTCCAAAGAAACCTGAAGTTTCCACTACCCCCCCCCCACATACACACACACACACAGCACCCCAAATGCATTAACAAGAAGACGAAGAAGGGGAGGAAGGAGGAGAAAGAAGAACAATTAGATTCTTGAAGGGCATTTTTTATGATCTAAGCTCACTTCAAGATTTCGGGTCGCTGAGTGCATTGCTCTGGGACAGGATCTTGTGGCCACTCAGTTGGTGGAGGACTTTGGAGCCCAGCTCTGTCCCTGCTGTGCACACCATTTTCTCCTTGTGATTCAGGGATTTGTGTCAAGACACTACATGCCAGCAGTAGCTAAGCAACCTAAAACCAAAGCATCTTCATTCCTTGATAGATGCCCCTGTTTAGGGTGGAGCACAGCCAGAGAGGAAGCGCATGGCTGCGCACACAGCCCTGTGAGGGAAGCCTGGCCATTGTAGGAACAAGGGATGCTTGAGAAGCGGAAACTCCTCAATAAATCTTTGGGAGGAGTTGAGATCCTTCACTTCCAGCTTCCCACAGGCTCAGGTGAGAATTGTGTAGCTCCGGTGGCACTCTGTCTACACACCTGTGCTGTCCCTGGCTCCACCCCTCCTCCCCTCTCCTGGCTCTCCGGGAACTGTACCTCCTAGGTTCCCTTGCCTTCCAGCTTCTCCACCTGAGTCATTTGAGGGGGGCTGTGAGGAAATGAAGATATAGGATATTGCAACCGGTGCAGTGCGTTCATTTCCACCTCTCTCCTGCTGCTTGTACTGCTGGGGGCTGTGGCGGCATCTTCTCTAGCTCCAGCTGCCTGGGGCGGCTCCTCGCCTCACATCTCATTTGGCTCTCCACGGTTGGTGCTAGTCCCTGAGAACCCCCACCATCCCTGTCCTTCCTCCCTGAGGGGTTGGCAGTGCCCCCCCCAATAGTAGTTAACATCCATCATCTTGATCTTCTTAACCCTTTCACTACCGGGTAGCCTATTTTCTTGTGTTCAAGCTCCTTCATTGAAGTTACTATAGAATTTCTTTTTTCTTTTTTTCTTTTTTTAAAAAATTTTCTGACTAAATATCTGATAAGGTAGCCCTTTTTATTCTTCATGTGCATACTCAAAAATCATACTTGGATCATTCCTGACCAATAAGAGCCACGAGGAAAAATACTTACATGAAGTTCCTTGGATACAAAGACTCCTCTGTCAGATCCTAACATAGACAATGGGGAATGGACAAGCCTTCACCACACAACACTATTTTTTCAGCAATTTTTTTCAGCAATGGGATTTTTTTTTCTAATCTATTCCTAAAGACCTCTTAGCAACATAAACAATTATTTGTATATTATAAGTCACATCACGGCACATGATGGTTCTCATAGATCTGGAATTTGGTCTCTTCTGTCTTTATTGAAACCCCACTATATATGCCAAGCATACAGTATATCCTTTATAAATATCTATCACCAGTAATATGAACCATGGCTGTGACACACAGTGGAACCAGCTCTGAATCGCTATTGAGTCTCTTGTGAATCACTGGAATGAAATAGAAACTCGAGGCTAAATTCATTTTGCCTACTGAATTCATTTTACCTGAGGCTGTAGAGATGGTTCGGTGGTTACAAGCACTTACTGCTCTTCCTGAGAACCCAGGTTCAGTTCCCAACACTGACGTGGTAGCTCACAACCATCCTTTGCTCCAGATCTGAGGGCTCTGAAGCCCTCCTGACCTCTAAGGGACCAGACACCTATGTGGTCCACAAACATTTATGCAGGAAAAAAAGAGCCTTATACACATACAATAAATAAATCTAAAGAAGACAAAAATTAAAACTTACTTTACCTGGTAGTTGAACATTCTTTCTGTGGGAGGTTCTAGGCCAGCTTTTCTTACAATATCATTTTTAAAAATTATTATTTCTATGTATATGGATATGTGCTTACATGAAGTTATGTGCACCATATGTGTTTAGAAGCCACAAGATGTCATCAGATCTTCTAGAACTGAAGCCACAAACAGTTGTGAGTCACCCTGCGCATGCTGAGAACTGAACCCTAGTCCTCTACAAGAACAGCCAGTGATGGGCCATCATTTTAGAAAGTCTAAAACATAACAGATAAGAAATCTGTTATTCATAGTTCTACAAATAAGTCCTTATTTGCAGAAACAATAAGGATTTGTATATATTTCATATCTTGATTACACCCCCCTCAGGGAGCACAGAGGGCATTTATTAAAAGCCAAGTTGTAAAAATTTTCTCATCTTGGTCATAAAGCACCCATCAGCAACGGTTTATCGGAAGAGAATTTCACCTTGGCAATCAGATTTGGGGGGAAATCACAGTTTGTGGGCAGGAGCCACTGGTCTGTGGTAAATACAGCTTGTGGCTGGTTCTGATCTGTGGGCTGGGAAAACCCAGTAAATGAACAGGAACCAACAGAACCCACAAAAGCCCCATGGCCTGCCAACGCTACCCAGGCACCAAGCATAGATGGCATCGACGTCTACAAAGCAGCACCAGGCACCGCGGAGGCTAGAGCACGCCAACAAGTCAAGGGTATCATTTCAGATTCAGCTTTAACAACATTCCTAACCATCTCTCCACAGGGTTCCCCAGTGTGGGCCTATCTCAGCTTCTCCCGATGAATTGCTTCTAGGAAGCCTCTGTCACACAGCCACTGTTGTTCACCCACAGATTTAGTCACTAATAAAGTCTGATAGTGGTTAGTAAAAGTCACATGGTACACCAATTTTATGTCTTCAAGTGAACACAGAATTAGATACCCCCCTCCACCTTGATTCTGTTTTCTTATTGAGTCTACATTGCCCTGAGAGAAACCTGAAAACATCTATTTATTCCAGAGTCAGCATCTCACGCGACTGAAAAGGACACATAGGCTACCTCTGTGTGGCTGTGTATTTGTTATAAAACAGGACTCACTGTTTCTTCTTCGGAAAGGATTTTTGAAGAGGTGAGGGCAGAAACCAGAACCTTGGGAAGACGTCTTGCTTGGAACTCTAGATCTCCATTTTAAAGCATGGATCCGGTCTTTTTAAAATTCCAGACATCTCATTGTTGCTTTTATATCTCTGCCTCATAAGGTCAAGGATAATTCTTTAGGACAAAGGGAAAAAGAAAATGTTCTCATAACAATACAACTCGCTCACAGCAAACCAAAGTGTGATTCTCCTGTTCCTTCCCTGTCACCTCCCTAGGTTTTATTGTGTTAGGGAAGCTCTCCAAAGCTCAGAGCCTATTTAATTATTCATGGTGCTGTAATGTTTATGTGATCTGAGTAATTATTATAATTATGCATTGTGAATTTTCATAATTAATGACCTCACTTGGATTTCATTTGGCACAGAATATATCCAAAAGGGACTCAGATAGGGGAGGGGGCAGGCTCTCCCAGGGAATCAGAAGAAACAAGCACCGTGGCCTAGCTTGGCTTTTCAAAACTCGGTGGGAGCAGGCTGAAGAGGTGGCTCAGCAGTTAAAAGCACTGGCTGCTCTTCCAGAGGTCCTTAGTTCAATTCCCAGCAACCATATGGTGGCTCACAATCATCTATGAAGGGATCTGGTACCCTCTTCTGGCATGCGGGTGTATATGCAGCACAGAAATTATACACATAAAATAAATGAAAAAAAATTCTTTTTAAAAATTGATGGGAGCCATAATCTTTCCTCTTGAGGAATGGGGATGGGTGGCACCTTGAGAGGTGGGGAAATGGGATCCATCCCTAGAGTGTAACCTGATACCTCAGTTTAGCATCTTCTGGAAGCCACCCATATAGAGCTGCTCAGAGGTGGTCTGGTGGAACAAGGTGGGTAGACCAGTAGGACCACCATGAGGAAACAAGATACTGGCATCTTCTTATGATGACATTGACAGTCCATGGCTTCAGAATCTGCTAAAGCCACCAAGGCGTCCGCCAACCCCTCAGTGATATGTAGCAGTAAGATGGTCCATCCATGAACACAGCCCTGTCCCTTCCCCCCAGTTCTGCAGAGTGTAACATACCAGTCATTTGCAAGTAGTCTGTGGTGATCTGAGTATGGGGAGATATGCTTTGTGTGTGGTGTGCATGAAAATAAATGTTCACATGTATGCAAAGGGATTTATTTCAGGTACCTCCTTTGCCAATGTATTTACAAAGGCAGGATTTCTTACTGAGCCCAGGGCTCACAGATATGGCTAGTCTGACTAGCCAGCTTGCCCTGAAGATCTCCCATCTCTACCTTCCAAGTGTTGGGAATGCAAGTAGATCACCATACCTGCCCTAGTTTGTATAGGGTATTGAGTGTGTGAACCCTGGCATTCAACACCTTGGTAGCAAGCACTTTATCCATTGAGCTGCCTCTCTAGGCCAAGACTGATTAACTGAGAGAAATAATTCTCCAACTCTCTAGGTTCAAAATAGTTGTGTGACTTCCTTCTATTGAACACTAAGGTAAATCAGAATAATATAAAGATTTACCCGAGTATCACTTAGAGAGTCCCTAGATTTAAGTGAGCCTTCCTGGACTTCGATGTGTTTCCTGATGTCCCCTGAGGTCTTGAGAAGAATTAATCTCATCTATTCTGGATACATGGGATGAGGGTGCATCTTTGTTTTTCTCTAATTGCAAGCAACCTATATTAGTCTTCCCCTTCCTGAACTTGTGGGATTCAGTAGTGAGAAGGGTCTGTTTTTAGGGGTTGAACCAGCCAACCTTTTGCTTGGCCCTGGATTGAAATGAATGGTCACAAAGAGAATAAGCAACTGCAGCGAAGGGGCTAATGTGGTATTGACTAGTCTGGCTCTAGTTAATTTTCTGTGGTTTGAACACCACGCAGCCTTGGCTGGATATGATGGGCCCCTCCAATTCCAGGCCAGTGGCTGGAAATATTATAGGTTCGTAAACTCAGAAGGGCTTCCGTGTGCAACCAGATTTACTTAAAGTCATAAATGGATTATTGGATTACTCCTTGGCCATGCCTCTGAGTAATTTATGACCTCAAACATGGTTTGGGGTCTATAATAAGCTTCCTGGATCTCTGGGCTAGTGAGTAGTTTGCCTTCATTAATGTCGAGTCTTCCCCCATTGAGTTCTTCTACTTTGCTTGTCTGTAGATGCTGGCTTGAGCATCTTAAAACTAAGAGGGTCTGGTTGTGATTCTTAGCCTCAGACTCAGTCAATCTCTCCCTCTCCCTCCTCCTCTCTTCCCATCCTTCCAGTCTCCATCTCTTTCCCCCATCTCCATCTGTGTGTGTGTGTGTGTGTGTGTGTGTGTGTGTGTGTGTGTGTGTGCGCGAGCCCATGCATGTATTTGATGCTTATGTATGAGGGTCTAGGCTGTGATTCTTGTGCTCTCTCTCTCTCTCTCTCTCTCTCTCTGCACAATAACAATATCTCCTAATGGGTGTAGCAGACTTTCAAATTTTATTTAGGATTCAAGATCACGTCTCTCTCTTTTATTTTATTTTTTTACTTTTATTTTATCTTCTGAGCTCTCCATGCTTTCAAAGAAAACCTCTCAGATACCACCATTTGTGTGAATATGAGGTGGTAATCCTTCACTGTGAGGCTGAGCAATTCTGTGTTCAACCCCAAGCTTTGCAACACCCGTGGGAAGGTCCTTCCTGATGTGATGTGCCTTTAATTCAGCATTAAAGAAGTGCAAAGATATAAGGCAGAAGCAAGGGAATCCTGACGAATGACTCACCTTTCATGACTTTAGTGTGCTTAAGCCTCTTCCTGACCAGCTATCTGCTATGATTCAGGGTAGACACCCTATGGGAACCTGTTCCTCCCTGAGACCCAAACATTAGCTATCAGATTCTAGTGAGTATTTGCAGCCTGCGACCTGCTTTCCCTCTGCCCCAGTGGTTCTCAACCTTCCTAATGCTGTGACCCTTTAATACAGTTCCCCATATGTTGTGGTGATCCCCCAAGCATAAAATTATTTCATTGCTACCCCATAACTACAAGCCACTACTTTTATGAATCACAATGTAAATAATATGCAGGATATCTGGTATGTGACCCCTGAGAAGGTCGTGACCCACAGGTTGAGAACCACTGCTTTAAGATGCCGGTAGAAAGCACCCTGAAGAAGATGAGCTAACTCTGTTACCCTCCCTTCTAAACCCTGAGGTAGCTCCCTTTGTTCTTTGGGTCATTCCAGACCTCCCATGATCTGCCTCCTCCTTTAACTTCTCCAGCCTTAGCCCCACCCCTCTTCCTAAGGCTGGCTCCTTCTGGTTTAACTTGCCAAATGCTCTTCTTCTGGGGTATCTCCTTCTTTTGTTTTAGGTCTGTTTTTTGGTTTGAGGCTATTAGAATGAAGAAGGGAGTGCCCTAAGAAGGGAGGCACCAGAGTCTTTGCTTCCTCTCTCTCTGTTCCTTCCTGGCCTGTGTAACTGTTCTAAGAGGCCAACAGCCCCAGGCCCCTGATGTTGGTCCAGCATGGGCAGAGAGAGCTCTGTCCCTTTGCCATGAGCCATATCTGCAAAACCTACTGCAGCAAAGGGACTGAGCCACGGGGGGTCCCTTTCTTCTGCCTCCCCATCCTTCCCAAGCTGCCTTACTTCAGCCTCCTTGCCCTGCAGTCTGCTTTCATAGCCTTCTGCAAGTAGAATTGTTTGGTGTTTGAGCCCAGGAGATGCCCAATGTTCTCACCCTGTGAACCCTGGAGACACCCAATGTTCTTGCCCTGTGAACCCTGGAGATACCTCGTGTTCTTGCCCTTTTTTTCTTCTGTCTCTAAGCCAGTCTTTAATTATGTAAACAATAATAAATACTTCCCTTTGGGGGAAAACTTTAAATACTGCAGATAATATTGCTTGCATCCTCTCTGACTCTGAACTCACACCTACACATGTCCAGGAACTCAGCTCACCTCCTGAGAATCTTTCCTTTCCCACCTGGGGACAGACCAGGGTCCATGTTTTTATGCCCTGCACATATTCCTGGCAGTTTCAACATCCTTTCTTATGTTACTAAGCACCAACGTTTATAGTAACTGTTTCATTTGAAGCTCTGTGTGCACAGGAATCTTTTTTTCCTCTCCTGTGGAGTGTTATGTGCAGTCATGTCCCCAGTGTGGCACTGATTTCTTGTATAGTGTTTATTTGATGCTTGGGGCAGCTGTGTAGGACTGGGGCACATCCTTGTGTAGATGGGGCAGCCAATGGTAGAGTTATTGTAGAAGTCCGGTACCCAGACTCTCAGCCCCGTGGTTTCCTTTTACCCATCACCCTGGGTCTTCAGAGGTGGTTAATTTACATGCTGAAAACTCACAGCTTTGCTGGAGACAGGAGTCATGAGACTCACTGCCAACAGAGGCTCTCCGCTACCCAGCAGCCCTGAGTATTAGGCTGCCATGTTTTATACATGGGACTACCATCTTCTACCCCTGAGTTCTAAACCCACTTAGATCCTAAGAAACATCTAGCAGTTGAGTGGCTTAGGATGTCTCCTGATGTCAGAGATGAGAAACTGACAGACCCCCCCCCAAACACACACACACACACACACACACACACACACACACACACACACACACACACACAGGCTATGTTCCCTTTCACCCTGGCAGGAAATAAAGTTGGCATTTTTTTCTAAACAGGAACCATTAGTGTGAAGAGTGGGGGGCACTCAGGAAAATGTGCATTGTTGCCAAAACAGATCATGAATGGAAGCTCCAGAGGGCCTAGAACCTCCCCTGTCCTTAGGACGTAAAGCTCTCTGAGGGTGGCCTCATATGACCCTGACTCTTGGATGCCTGTGGAACAGGAGCATCTCAGACTAGGTATCTGGAGGTGGCTTGTGCAACATTAAGATGCTGGTAGGGAAATGCTCAACCAAGTCTCAATCAGGTGAAGAACAAGAGCTTGGTCCCTGGGAAGTTTGAGTCAGAAGCACACATTTAAACAGAAAAGTCAGTAAGAGGGCTAGACAGACCTGGCTCATCAACAGGTCTTATGTAACTGCTAGACATTTTTTTAAAATTACATTTATTTGTTTAGCGAGGAAATGTGTGTGTGAACCTGCATGGCATGTGTATGAAGGTTAGCAGATAACTGAGGGAGTTAGCGCTCTCATTTTATCACGTGGGTCCTCAGGGTCAAACTCGGGTCATCAGCCTCAGCCACAAGTGCCTTCGCTGGCTGAGCCATCCCGCCAGTGTCTTTACCTCATGCACGGGTGATAGGGATGCTAGGTAAGGACTGTGTTCAGTCAAGGTCATGGAAAGTGTTGAGAGACAACCATATTGGTTAGAGCGGATCTTAAATGGAGGCTAATAAAATACAACCACATCCTGTACAGCACCCCCCCCCCAACCTTGCCTTTTGTAAGTACAGAACAAAGGTTGGATAAGTGGCTCACTTGGCAAAGTATTTGCTTTGGCAGCATGAAGACCTGAGCCCCAGAACCTAAGTGGAGAAAGCTGGGTGTGATGTTTCATGCTATGGTCCCAATGCTGGAAGGCTGAGACAGGCAGATCCCTGGGGCTCTTTGGCCAGCCATCTCAGCCTGCTTGGTAAGCTCCAGGCATATGAGAGACCCTGATTCAGAAAAGAACATTGGTGTCTGAGGGGTAACACTTGACGGTTTCCTTTGGCTTCCACATACATGTGCACACATGTGTGCCTGTGCACACATACGTGAGCATGCACACATGTAAATAAGTATGGGATAATATTTAGCACCAGCAGTCTGTGGGCTGCAGAGTTGATCTGGGTTAAGCCAAAGATGCTATGGCTACTGGGTTGCCTTTTCATATTTCAGATCTTCCAAAGAAAGCATCATGGCTCCAATCTCTGGAAGCATCTTTGGACATTAGGGTAATGTGTATATACCCTACTCCCAACCTGGGCAGGAATCCGTATGTTCAGAAATAATGAAAAAAAAATCTGACCTTTCTCATGACCTTGGTATGTGTGTCCATTTATTCCTGACTGCCAGGACACTCCTGGCTTCAAGTTTCTTCATATATATATATATATATATATATATATATATATAAACACTACTTACACAACTCCCTGATGTGTAAGGAAAAGGAAGCATTACTATAAACAAAAGGACCTTATGAGACCTGGAATACAAAAATATATCTGGAGAAACTGGTCCAGGCTCCTGGCTTCTGAAACTTGCATTCCCCCCAGACCAGGCTGTCTGATGACTTACTGCAAGAGTCGTCACATTGGCATGAGATGGGGAGATTCTGACCATGTCAACCTGCCCCGTCTTCCCTGGAAGCATTGTGTGTGACATCTCAGTAGGAGGTGTGAGCTGTTCATTGGTAAGACAGAGAGAGACTTAGCATTTCAGTTATTCTGATCCCACATCACCTTGGCAGTTACTCCATTTTCCTTAATTGCCAAAGCTGTGCAAAGTCCCTCAAATCTTGCAGTTATCCCAAGCCCACGGTGCAATCCAGTCTCTAAACATTATGCTTCCACAGAACTCGAGATGATTCTGCAGCTTCGGGTTGTGGTTTTGTGGCTGCTTTAAAAAATTTTTTTTTCCTCCATTGGAAATTAAATTATCTGGAATGAGGAAGCCACAGCTGTTAAACAGTGGGCACTTGGTGACATTTAAACATCATTATCTTATTCTCTAATGGAAGAAGTGGCTGGTGATTAGAGAGGAGTCCTCCCTGATATAATCCGCCAAAGTCTCATAGTTTATAAATTGCCTATTTCAGGAAGACCTCTGAGTCCATCACAGAATGTTTTTAAAGGGAACTCAGGGCCAGTTTTATCCACCTTTGGGTCTTTGAAAACTGCTATGGTGATAGAATTCTCCAGCAAAATGGTGCCCTGACCATGGGCACAGCCTTGAAGTGATAGCAGACTGATAAGGATGATTACTACAGAATGAATTCTAGTTTTGTTTCTGCCATAGGAATAAAATATCCTGACCAAAAGCAATGTGGGCAAATAGGGTTTGTTCAGCTTATTATTCTAGATTGTCATCTGTCACTTTCAAGAAGTCAAGAGAGGAACTCAAACTCAAATGTGGTTATATGACATCAAGAGCAGAGAGAAAGAAGTTCTCCTGCTGCCTGCTTCCTTAGACACAGCTTTCCCCTGTCCTATTCAGACTTCCTGCCTAGGGGATCCTGCTGCCCACACTGGACTGAGATCTCCTCCATCATTTAACAATGTAGACAATCCCTGACACACATGCTCAATCAAAGCTCTCCTCTCAGTTTATTCTAGGTTGTGACTAGTTGAAATTTAAAACTAACCAGAACATACTGTTTTGTAGATATAAATAGAATTTTCCAGGAACACAGACCTTTACCCAATAAAGAGACCCATGTACTATTGGGGCATTCTGCCATTTTCTTTCGTAATGGTTTTAGAAAGGCTAAAGGGAGAGCTATGTCATGACTGAGATGTGATGATGCTTCTGAGACAGCAGGAATTCTGTGTCAAGTATCTATCTATGTCATTATTTCAGTACACTGTTCTCCAAAGCTTCCAGAAAGAGCATATTTAAAAAGTAAATAAATGAGTGCTGTTGACTGCTGTGGTGGCACAGTTTCCCTACTACCAACTGGATCACTGTTAAGATTTGAGAGAAAAAGAGAAATGAAAGGCTCACCAATGGTTTTGCAAAAAAAGAGAAAGAAAAGAAAAGAAAAGAAAAGAAAAGAAAAGAAAAGAAAAGAAAAGAAAAGAAATTATTGCAGAGATGAGATCTGGGGCTCTGTGATCTAATTTGTATTTTGCAAAAGGCACTAGGCATTCCTCGGGGTAGTTTAGCACCAAGGAAATTGGAGTTCATAGTGGCTTTGAGGGAAGAGGGAGTAGCTAGCCCCAGGGATTGAGAAAGTGACTGATGATATCTGTGACTGTTATCAAAGGATCAAAGGATGAATGACAGGAGGCTTTCTACAACTGAGGAGGAAGGAAGTCCTTCCAGATGTTTTCTGGCTGCTGCTGTTATTTTGAGACCGGGTCTCACACAGCTGGGGCTGGCCTCCAACTCAGTATGTAACAGGATGACCTCAAATCCCTGATCCTCCTGCCTCCACCTCCCAAGTGTTGAGATGTCAGGTCTATGCCACTAAGCTCATTCTATGTTCCCGAGAGCTCTTTGGGTTCTATATCTTCTTCAGGAGTCCAGTGGTCCTCAGGTCCCACAGCCACCCGTGGATGCATAGCAATGGCTGAATCTTACCTGCTGGCTTCAAAGACTGGATCTTCCTTGTATCCTGGCAGAACGGGTATTCTGCAATCATCTCCTCCCTAAATCAGGGTATTATTCAGGAGAGAGGGGGGGAAAATAGCAAATTGTCAGAAAGCACGAACAGCACAAGTGGGAATCACTATTAGCTTTAGAAAATCGGGAGTGTTTGAGTAAAGATGTTGAGAATTGCCTATACATAAAACCGTAAGCTTCAACTCCCCAGATTTGGGGGGGGGGCGCACGTAGCTTTCAGGAAACTGTCTATTAATGTTCACGATTATGTTTCGTGGCGTTTTCCTGGATGAATTTCTGTCAGGTGACATGAAAATGAGGCCAGATATTTTCATAATCCCCTGTGACCCACATGTATTATGAATCCCTCTATCCGGTTGTAATTTAGCTCCAAATTATTCCTCAAAGTCTATTAATAATTAAGGAAAGCTAAAGTTGCATTATCGCTTAATGGCGTTTTGACTTTTTTCAATTCTTTTTTCTACTTTTTCCTTTTTCTTTTGTGAATGTTCTGAGTACATATTTTGCTATGTCAGGCTTTGCCTAGGCCACACACACACCCAGCCTTTCTGCCTTCAGTTCATGAGTCTTTGAGCACCTGTAAAAGGGGCACCACCCTCCTCTTCATTCCCAGAAGTCACTGTTGTCCTGACTATGGGCCCTCCATTCCCTCTTTGTTGGCAGCTGCTACTCTTAGCTTTTGGTCTCTTGGATTGGATGGTGCCACAAGAAGTCACATGACCCAGACATGTCCAGTGAGAGCCGGGCAACCTAGGGAGTTGGCAACTGGGTCCAAGGTTGGCGGATCTTCAAAGCAGGGGCCACTGAGAAGCAACCAATAGTAATCCATTTTGACTCTAACAGCTGAGACTTAGACATTACATGTGGTACTTGCAATTACCGTTTGGCTTTTTTTTTTTTTTTTTTTTTTGATGTTTAATACTCAACATGACAGAACATCGTCACCTGTGAAGCAAGCCTTTGGATATACCTATGGGGGCTTTTCTTGATTGCATTCATTGTGGTGAGAAGACCCGTGCACTGGGCAGTTGCCCAGTTCCTAGGGTTGAGATCACTGAACCTGGGACAATCACCAGGGCAGCCATCTTGCCTAAGACTGTTCTTGCTGATCGAGCCAGCCCAATGGGTTCTCATAATGTAACCTAAGAGAGTGTCTCTTTCACATCCAGCCATTCCCTGAGGTTTGTCGCCTGCAGTAGTTTCTGCTTAAAGCTTCACTGAATTAATTCTCTTGTATTCACTATTGAGCTTGTCAAACACAATCTTCCTGTTCTCTTAATAGTCCTAGTGAACCAGATTTGGGACGCGCTTGGCCTTTTCATTATCTGAAAGCTAGTCCAGTGGATGGTGCTTATGGTGGCGGCCATCGGGGGACCACAAGCAGTGCTGGATGAAAGGGAAGCTGGAATTGTATCTGGAAGGCTGTTGTTGCTCAGTGAACCTTAACTTGATGCGCAGAGGATCATTCTCCAGTTCACTTTCACTGGGGAAGGGGGTCTCCAACTGCAGTTCCCCAAGGGGAGGAGAGAGGGAAGGAGCTGAGAGACCTGATACAAGCAGTTAGCTCACACCTCTGATAACCTTCAAGGAGCATCCTCTGAGCACTGCCTACAGGCCGGAAGCTCCCTCTGCTGGAACTTATTTGCCATCAGGACGCTGAATCTAATCTGGCCCCATCCCCTGGGCTAAGGCCTTACCTTTATATAAGTGATCAAACTGGTTCAGTGACCATTTTTCTGTCTCCTTATAGGTCCATGTCATTTTTATTGATTGCTTGATATTGCCTTCATTGATAGGACCTCATGAAGCCAAGGGTAGTCTTGACCTTAAACTCTTGATCTTCTTGATTCCACCTCTCTAGTGCTGGGCCTACAGGAATATACCAGGCTGTGTAGTTTTGGAGGGTCCTGGGACTTGAGCTGAGAGCTTTATGCATGCCAGGCAAGCATCCTACCAGCTGAACTACTGATGCCCCTAGCAATGAGCTGGAAAATACTTTCAGGTCAAGGGGCAAGGATGAGAGTTGTCTGGGATTTTTGGCATATCAATGATGACAGATGAGAGGGCAGGGTGACAGAGAGTAGGTCCTTTTTGTTGTCACAGAGGCATTGCTGCCTGGGTCTAATACATTGTAGTGCAGGCAGGCACTGGTAGGAAGCAGGTTGATTCAAAGAGAAGCCATGACCCAGGAGGCAGAAACCCAAAGGATAGAAATGCCATGTTCTTATTTAATAACTGACTTTTGGCAATTCATGAACAGAGTCTTGAGTCATTGTTTTTAAACCCTTAGTGATTGATAGACACTCAGCAAACACCAATACACATTTTTTTCTTTGTTCCAGTCAACCCTGCTCGCTCCAGCCGGCCCCGTTCACTCTGGCCAGCCCCATTTGGCCCCGTTCACTCCGGCCAGCCCTGCTCACTCCGGTCCCACTAGCTCCGGCCGGCCCCATTCTGCCCCGCTCACTCCAGTCGCCCCGCTCGCTCTGGTTGGTCCCACTTGCTCTCTCCAGTCCAAGGATTCGTTTATTATTATTATTCATAAGTACGCTGTAGCTGACTTCAGACGCACCAGAGGAGAGGGTGTCAGATCTCATTACGGGTGGTAGTAAGCCACCATGTGGTTGCTGGGATTTGAACTCATCACCTTTGGAAGAGCAGTTGGGTGCTCTTACCCACTGAGCCATCTCACCAGCCCCACATATTTTTTTTAAATGAAGCGAAATCCTCCTAGCACGCACGTCTTAGTTTCTCTTCCTGATTGAGGCTATGACAAAATGCCCAAGAGAAGCAACTGCAGAGGTCGGAGGTTAACTTGAAGGACTCCATTCTCTCATTTTATGACATGCAGCCTGAGGATCCAACTCAGGTCATCAGTCTTGCCAGAAAGGCAAACTTTACCCACAGAACCATCTCAATAGCCAAGTTTTATTTCTAATTCCAGGTCTTGATCTATCTTGGGTTAGCCTTGAACTCACCATCTTCTTGCTTTAACTGTCCCTTTACTGGGACTGCAGAGGTACACCACTGGGTCTTGCAAACACTAATGCTACTTTGTGTGTGTGTGTGTGTGTGTGTGTGTGTGTGTGTGTTGCATAAGTGTGTATGCACATGTGTACAAGGGCATGGTTACCTTAATCAACAGCTCTCCTCTGTTTTTGAGACAGGCCCTTTCAGTGAACCTTGAGCTCACTGGTCAGTTGGATTATCCTGCCAGCAAGCCCTAGGGAGCCTCTGTGACTATCCCTCGGCACTAGGAATATAGGCAGGTGCCACGAGGCCTCAGTTTTTGTATGACAGACCCTGTATAGGAGCTGTTGCCTTAGACTATGACTCTATTTTAATGACAATGGCCCGGAACTCTGGAACCAGATTCCCACATACCTGTTCAGGTGCCCCTGTGGTTTTAGCCAACAGCCTCTTATACACTAGTGAGCAAAGTCCTCACAGCTGTCTGGCTGATAAACTCAGTGTAGACCCTTGTGGTCTTTACATCACATCGGCTTCTGGTTACTCAAGATGACCACTCCTAGCATGTATCACAAACTCCCTAAACAAGATTCAGAGCTTTGCCCACTACTTAACGGGCATGTGTGTCCTTGGTACCACGCCTCTGACTAAAGTGACCCAACCAAGGCCAGCCTGAAGGTAGCCCACTTCCTCTCTCTGCCCCTTGCCTTTGTTTCCAGAAGGAAAAAAGTCAGAGGGTGTTGCCATAGTGATAGAGTGAGCTGACTGTCGAGCAAGTCAATTAGATGTGCCCGGAAGTACGTTCAGCTAGCTCATGGTCCTTTCCGAATGATTATCTGCTCCCTTTCTCTGCTGTGAAAGAAACGTGGCCATGTCTGCACAACATGCCACTCAGTCACCCACAATCTGCCACTTCTTGTCAGGACACCTTGGCCTTCTCTACTAACCTTCCTATCCTTGGGAGCCGGTGAGCCCCCTACCTTGCCATCTGCAGCAAACTCACTGTAAGGTCCCCCGGCTGTTTGCCACTAAAAAGCACTTGTCCTGGCTGCTCCTGAATGTCCTCTGAGGAATGACTCTGATCAAAAGCTACACCACACCCTGAGCCTCCTCCTAACCCAGACTGGATTCGTCAGGGTTCTGAGTAGCAGGTGACAGAAATCCAACTCCAGCAAGCATTCAGAGTGGTCTCACCATTCACTGGGTCTAACAGTAGAGATGTCCTCAGGTAGAGCTGGTTCAAGGTGCCCTTCCCCTCCCCGCTGGTTTATTTATGATTATGAAATGCACTCCCTCAAAACTTCAGATTCACCCTGAACCTCAGAATGTGATCTTACTGGAGAAAGATCTTTGTGGAAGTAATTAGTTGCTACAGTGGCCCAACGAATGAGGCGTGTCCTTATAAGGAGACTGAAGAAGAAGGCTTGGACATTGACACATGGGAGGACAGCCATGTAACAGTAGAGGCAGAGGTTGGGGTGATGGAGTTACAAGCCAGGGAGCCTGTGAATCCACAGCAGCAGATGGGGAGAGGCAGTAAAAAGAGCAACTTGGAGCCTCCAGGAGGTGCCAGCACTGCCTGACACCTTTGTCTTGAACCTGGAGGACCCTGGAGGAACCTGAAGGGTTGAGGGTTCTTGTGCCTAAGCTGCACTCAGGTAGAAGCCCCCGGAGTAGCTGAGGTGGTGGCTAGCCACTGAGCTCAACTCCACAAACAGTGCTGGAATAGAAGAGTTGGGTGTTTTGTTTTGTTTTGCTTTTCACTGGCTGTCCTAGAACTCTGTCTGTAGACCAGGCTGGCCTCCAACTCAGAGGTCCACCTGCCTCTGCCTCCAAAGTGCTGGGATTAAAAGCATGCCACCACAGCCAGGTTTTTTTAATTGTTTAACAGTTTCATACATTTGTTTGATGAATTTTAGCTGTTTGTGTCCATTCCCCCCCCCTTCAGCCCTTTGTCTACCTCTGGTATCTTTTCTTCTCAAAAAGTCCCCACTCCTCCTTTCATGCCTTCTGGTACATTACCCACAGAGTTTAGAGTCCCTGACCCCCCAACATGGGTGGGAAGGTATCTTCTGAATCAAGAGTAACTTACCAGATACTCCCCAGAGAGTGACACCTCTCCCCCACAACCATTACTTGTGAATATACTCTTAGGAGGAGCAATGCATTGTGGGCCCTTACTCTACCAATGATGCAATATTCAGGGTCCCATCCTGTGCAAATGGCCATAGCTGCTATGAGTTCAGAAGCTCATAGCCAGGTAACGTCAGAGCCATCTGCTGCCGGGCTCCTCACTCTCAGATCCTTCCAGCCCCTCCTCTGGGATGCTCCCTGAGCCTTGGAGTGGATCACACAGCCAACCCATTTAGAACAGAGCAGTCCGCCATTCCCAATTCTCTGCGCCTTGCCCAACTGTGTGTTTCTGCTTTCACTGTCTGCCCTCTGCAATTTGGGTGGCCTAGAAAGGAGAGCCATCCCCCTTCCTCGTCAGCCATGGACTTCCCCCTACCTCCCCCCCAAAGAAGGGCACACGTCATAAGGGACCAAAAAGGAGAGCTGAGTGGGCCCAGGCTGCTGGTGGGTCCAGGCTGCTCCCTAAGTCCCCGTTTTCAATATAAATTCCTTTCAATCTGCACAGGACCAAGAGGGAGCAACATAAAGTGAGATCTTTTATCATTGACCCTCTGGCCACACTTCTCAGGTCCATAATGCTGGTTTTCATCCTGGCTCCTAAGTACACCACCAGGTTTCCTAAGTTTCCATAGATCATATAGAAGTTGTGACCACTGTGATGTCACTTCCTGGTTGACATCAGTGACAGAATCGGCTTGGATACCAGTGCTCTCTATCTCCCCACGGGAAGTCTCACTGCTCACACGTTCTGCCTGCTGCCTCCATGGGCCCAAAGATACAGATCTCAGAGGCCAAGACTCGTGGCTGGTTATTCTCTTTTCCTACAGCCAAGGAGTCAAGGATTTTCTTGGTGGGATTATGAACTGGACTGGGCAGAATTTGATCAGAAATATGCTTTTGTATATGTGGTATGTGTGTGTACACATGTATGTATGTGTTCCTACAGGATCAAAACTATCTTTACACAATTACCTAAATGAGGACCTAGCACCTGGCTTGGGAATGTACCAGCCGAGACCGTGTGCAAGTGGCCAAATTGGGAGTTGCTTATGAAGTCTGTACTGGCTGGCTCTGTGTGTCAACTTGACACAAGCTGGAGTTATCACAGAGAAAGGGGCTTCAGTTGAGGAAATGCCTCTGTGAGATCCAGCTGTAAGGCATTTTCTCAATTAATGATCAAGACAGGGAGGGCCAGGGCCCTTGTGGGTGATACCATCCCTGGGCTGGTAGTCCTGGGTTCTATAAGAAAGTAAGCCGAGCAAACCAGGGGAAGCAAGCCAGTAAAAAACATCTCTCCATGGCTTCTACAGCAGCTCCTGCTTGCTGACCTGCTTGAGTTCCAGTCCTGACTTACTTTGGTGATCAACAGCAATGTGGAAAGTGTAAGCTGAATAAACCCTTTCCTCCACAACTTGCTTCTTGGTCATGATGTTTATGCAGGAGTAGAAACCCTGACTAAGACAAAGCTGGAAGGTACTATGGGTCTTCCTTCCTTCCAGTATGATGTGTGCAGCCCAGCTGCTATCGGCAGAACCACATAAAAGTCTATGTGGGGAACAGTGAGTTATAATGAGGGAGGCGAAGAAACGGCCCAGCATGGGAGGGCTCTTTTTTTTTTTTTAATATTTCCCCAGAAGAGAATCTTTAGGGTCCCCACAAAGAAAAAGGAGAAAGAAAAAAAAAACCAACAACCCTGCCCTTTCTTGGAGGTGACCCATTCCCTTCCTACTGTAAGCTGTCTGAGACCTTGATTAAATCCATCACTCACAGCTGAGAAGGAAAGGGTGGGAAAGCCTAGAAATGGCCGGGGCCCCTGGGAGACACTTGAACTCGGGATCTATTTAATAGCTCTTGGCATGAAAGGTAAACAAGAGTCTCTCAGAGATCAAAGGACTTTTATCTCAGTGGAGAAATCTGTTCCTTCTCTCAGTTAATGTCTGAGCCAAAAATACCCAGGGAGGGAGAGAGAGAGAGACTAGAAAAGGAAGTGTTGCCTGCTCTGTCTTTTACGGCTCAGCTCTCAGTGTTTACTTCCTTGGGTGGGTTTGGGGTGCTCAAGGAATCTGTGAGTTTTTCATGACTAAAAGCATGAATTCGCCACTGGCCGGCCCCTTCACAGCTATTAAACACGCCATTGGCCAGAGGTTCTCTGGCTCATTTATTCTTCAACTTTGGAAGGTGTACTCACACCGAATACACCTAGAGTCTCAACACTTAAGAGGCTGAAGCAGGAAGATAGAAAGTTCATTGCCTGCCTGGAAGATAGAGCAAACCCCTGCACTGCTGATAACTATGTCCCGGATAGTGCCCTGCCTCCGACTCATCTCTATTATGAATGGCAGAGCACAATTTAACCTGGATATAGAGTTTGCAGATATACTAAAATATGTTTTTTAAAAAGGAGACAGAGATTGTTACAAGAAGAGAACATAAGAAATCAGGTGGATTTGCTGAACAGGACAGGGGGATTGTTGCCCCGGGATCCAATGGAGATGACTTAGTGCTTAGGAACATTTGCTGTTAAGAAACCACCTTAAGAACCACCTAGGCGTGCTTCCTAGTACCCACATAGCAATTCACAACCATTTGCAGCTGGAGTTTCAGGGGATCCAGTGCCTTCTTCTAGCCTCATGAGAACATAGACATGCATGCAGGCCAAACACCCATACAATATCAAATAAAAATAAATCGTAATAAAGAAGAGAAAGCACAGAGGAGGTCAGAGCAGCAGCAGGCCAGGATTGGAGTGATGTGTCTACAAACCAAGGATGGGAGGCTGCACCAAGGGCTGGAGAAAGATCCAGAATGCCTTTTGTCTAGACATCAGGATCTGTGTAAGAAAGAATGTGGTGTTTTGAAGCTACCCATTATATGTATGCTTGCCTGGCAGCCACAGGATGCACGCAGTTGTGAGGACTCCTGTCTCCCAGCGAGGAGGCCCACAGCTGTGCAGACACTCACAGCTGCTCTTCAGCCCCAAGGCTGTTCAATATGTCACTCAACATCCGGAAGGAGGCAGTGAGGATGGGCTGGGCCTGGGCTTCTAGAAGGATCCCTTTGAGCTAGGACCTGAGGGATCAAAAGGAATAGATACACCATAACCTGCAGAGGTGAATGCCCTGGGCTGAAGTGGCAGCCAGTCTGAAGTCTGGGAAAGTCATGGCCACATCCATGAATGTCGAAGGTGAGATTGTATAAGGGGGTAGCAGTGGGAGGTTGCAGTCTGTTGTAACATGAAAAATAAAAGGAGGAAGAAAAGAAAAGAAAAGAAAAGAAAAGAAAAGAAAAGAAAAGAAAAGAAAAGAAAAGAAAAGTCAGAATAATTTGTAAATACTAAGGAAATCGAGTCTGGTGGTACAGGACCCTAATCTCAGCCACTTGGGAGGGAAGATGAAATAGTCAAGTCCTGCCCAGACTATGACAGTGAGTTCAAGGCCAGGGTGGGTAATTTAGCAAGACCTATCATATGATAAAAGGTGGAAAGAGGGCTGGGGTTATAGCTTGGTAGTAGAATACTTACCTAGCACATAAGAAGCCTTACATTTATTATTAGCACTGAAAAAGTATTCATAAATAAATCAATAGAAGGAGCTGGTGAGTGTCACACAGGATCGCAGGGGAATGACACTCCAAACCCCTCTGCTTGGTAGATCTACCAGATTTCTTATAAGAAATATAAATACATTAGCTGGCATTTGGGGGCTGGTATTGTGAGTGGAAACAAGCCACAGAGGAAGGGTGTGTTTGAAGCAGGAACTGTGCTGAATTGAATAAGCCACACTTATGTCTTCCTGAGACAAAGCATGTGCCCTCTGTGGTCCTGGGAGGTGTAAGTGGTAACTGAGTTCAGAGCACAACAGGACAAGCTGGAGGCCCAGCCTCTGGCATCCTTTAAGAAAGTTGGCATCCTTTAAGAAAGTCAAGTAGAGCCGGGCGGTGGTGGCACATGCCAGCACTTGGGAGGCAGAGGCAGTTGGATTTCTGAGTTTGAGGCCAGCCTGGTCTACAAAGTGAGTTCTAGGACAGCGAGGGCTACACAGAGAAACCCTGTCTCAAAATAGATAGATAGATAGATAGATAGATAGATAGATAAATGAAAAAAGAAAAGAGTCAAGTAGAGACCTAGGGAGAGGTCCACAGGCAGCCAGGAGAGAGATATGGGGCTGGGGATTCTTCAGGCCTTGGACGGAGAAAGACCGAACCATGGATGCAAGGAGAGATATTTAGGGTTCAAATGTAAATTGTCCCCAGCTTGTTTCTAGCTGGTGGCACTGATCTGATTGGTGGAACCTTTAGAAGATGATGCTATGTAAGGCCATAGGGACAGGAATTGGAGGAAGAGGATATCACTGAAAATCACACCAGCAGCTTGTGCTAACAGAGAGAGCAAGGTTCAGCTTAAAGCTAAGCCACTGTTGACTATTTTCCCTTGCGGTTTTATTAGTTTTTTTTTTTAATTGATATCATTAAAACTGAATTTTTCCATTTCAGCCCTATCATTCCGGGGGCCCAGGTGCTGAATTGGCTTAATCATAACCCTTGTTCCCAAACACACCCTTTCCCTGTACCTCAGGTAACTCACTTGAATTTATACAATTATTTAATTAGTTTTCTTTAAAAATAAACATAATTTGCACCTGCGACCCCATTGGGGCAATTCATCCACCTGACCTCAATTTTCTGAGTAGCGTTTGCCTGTACACATTATAAATGCAGTTAGTTATATAATATGGGCGGGTTTTTTGTTGTTGTTCCTTTTCTGGGTTTTGTTTTGTTTTCTTTTTGTTTTGTTTGAGCCACCTCTGCCTCCAAAGCATCTTCAGTTCCCGGGCATAGCTGTTGGGTGCTCAGAACCAGATAGTCCATCCTATCGTCCTCAGTGGATTCCCTCCCTTGTTCGCCAATTCCTGACCTTTAATTATCTTTTGTATTTTCTCCTAAACAAGACTTTTCCCTGAACTGTTAGGAACAGAGCCAGGCGTCACTGCGTTTCCATGTGTTTTAAAATATAATAAAAGGACAACTGACTTGGGGTAAGCCCAACTGGTAACAGATTCCTCTGTTCAAGCCAGAAATGTTTACTAAGTGTTTAGGAATCCAGATCATGGCACCTCATGCTCAAGTACCAGGTGATAAAGCATAAAGAGAAAAGTCACAAAATATCAAGACAACAGCAAATGAACACATTCACAGACAGGCGTGTGTGTGTGTGTGTGTGTGTGTATATATATATATATATATATATATATATATATATATATATACATACACACACTACATACAGACACACACATGCACACAAACATGCATAAACACACACACATGCATGCACAAAGAAACAAGCACACATATGCATATACAGTCCACACAAGCACATGCACACACTTGTATACACAGCACACACAAGCACATGCACACACATGCATACACATGCATGGGCATGCATATATACTGTACACAAGCACATGTATACACACATGCACATGGATACATACCACACACATGCATACACATGCATACATATCACACAGAAACACATGCACATGCACTTGCATGCACATGCATATATACTGTATACAAGTACATGCACACACACATGCACATGCATACATACCACACACACATGCACACGCACATGCATGAGCATGCATACATATCACACAGAAGCATATGCATAAACACATGCATGCACATGCATGCAGACCACACACAACACACTTACTTGTAGATGGTTTGGGATGAGGGCACAGCATGTTTGTTCATCTACATATACAGAAAACGATTCCTAAGGACAAGTTAGATGCCAGCTTGAGGTTGGGCTTTTGAGACTTGGGGATAAACATGTCCCCTCACAGGGTCACAGACCTAAATCCTACAGAGCAGTCAAAAGCAGATATTTGGAAAAGAAACTGAACTTGACTAGAGTTTGAAGATATGTCCCTCAAAGGACTGATCTTGATGTTTCCTCTTTGGTCTTGTTGGACCCTGGTGACTCATCATTAGCCATTGAGATGACTCTAGAGACCCCATTCCCCAGGCCTCTGGAAAATAGATGTCGTGGAAACCTTGATGTTTGCTTTCTCCTGGGTCTTTACATGGAACCAACATATTGGCCAGCTTCCCATCAGAAACCATTTTATGTACTTAAATGATAAGTAAAAACACCCCCTCCCCTGGAGTTGTCTGACTTGCCAAAGGCTTTTGTGTAAGAACAACAAGGGTCATTATGTGCTCTGCAGCTGATGACATCAGTGCGACTTCAAGAATTAATTACATTCTTAATTATAGACGTGTATCAAATTAGAGACTAGCATCCATAACATAATTGAAATCCTGCTGAGTCCACATCTGTTGCCAGCTAATTACATGCCATTAAAAAAAAAACCCTAAACCTAAACTTTAAATAATAATAATAATAATAATAATAATAATAACAGTATTTCATTTGTTTCAGCTATAATTAATTGATAAGCCAGACTTAATCGGGGTTTTATCAATAGATCGAACATATCCATATGATGACTGAGAGATGAACTGTGAGCTATATATGCAATATCAGGAAGGTGCTTGTATGTGGATTGGAATAGAAGGGCTTGGTGGTCCTGGATACAGGATGTCTTGGTTGGTAAACTGCTTGCTGTGCAAAGACAAAGACCCAAGTTCCATCCCTGGTACCTTGTCAAAAAGCCACATATGGCGGACATGTGCTTACAAGCTCCCAGAACACACTGGCTATTCAGCCTAGCCAAGTCTATGAGCTGGAGGGCCCATGTCTCAAAAAAACAGGTAGACAACATCTGGAAAATCTACCTTTGTGACAGAGGGTACAACACCCAAGTGAGGGGAAATTAATACAATGTTGGCTCTACAAGAATCTGTGCCAGCTCTGATGTTCTTTTCTTTGTAAAGCCTCCTCAATGGTTCGAAACGGAAGCTGTCCAAAGGACTTTCCAAAGGACTTGCAGGGAAGAGATTAAGATGAGAGTTCAGTCAGAGTGAAAGCTAGGTACCAGAACACTCCCTTGTTTGGTGATAGAATAGTAAAGACCCAGTCAGGGTGTTGGTAGAGAGACACCAAAGCCTACATCAGCACCTGTATTCTTTCCGAGTCTGCCTCATCTCCTTCAAAATTCAGGATCCCTGCCACCCCCAAGCTTGGCTCCCAGGTCCTGGCTTACCTGATAGTTTCACCGAGTTTTCCAGGAAGGACGAGAGGCAGTTAGCATAAGCTAAAAGCAAACAACTAGGTATCATGTAGCACAAAGAAACGCACATCTCTGTCCCTTCTTGTCTAGACTCTTCTGGGACAAGCCTGGGGTAGATCTCACATGTGTTCTCGTGAGTTTGTGGGGAGTTCATCGTGCAGAGAAAAAAAGTAGCTCAGCATAGAGATGGGGGCGGGGGGGTCCTGAGGGTGTTAAAGAACAAAGAAAAACCCTAAATCCACCCAGTCTGTAAGGTTCAATCTATGTGCCCCAGCAGGCAGGGTCTGCCTTCTGCTTTGTTCCTCGGTTTGTCCAAAAACTGTCGCCTCTGTCATAAAATCATTCATTTTATTTTACTATCAAAGCCATGGTGCAATGTAAGATCAAGTGAGGCTGCCTGTTTGTTCCCTGGTTTTTATCCTCTTGCATTCTGACTCACATTTAGTGGTGTTGACTTTGCTGGTTTGGATGCAAGCCCGAGGATGGAAACTTACTCTTTGTCATTTGTATGCAGCTCTGGCTGTCCTAGAACTCACTATGTAGACCAGGTTGGCCTTGAACTGGCAGAGATCCACCTGCCTCACCCCAACTCCTGCCCCTCAAGTTCTAGGATTAAAGGTGTGCAACACCTCATCTGGCTTTGAAGTTTAAGGTTTTGTTTTCAATTTAGTTTTTATTTTATGTGTATAAATGTTTTGTCTATGTAAGTGTGTACACATGTACACACACACACACACACACACACGTCATGTATGCTTCTGGTACCCTCTAAGATCAGAAGAGGCATCAGATCCCTAGAACTGGAGTTACTGATGGTTGCGAGCCACCATGTGGGTGCTCAGAATCGAACCTGGGTCCTCTGGAAGAGCAACCAGTGCTCTTAACCACTAAGCCATCTTTCCAGTGAGGTTTCGTTTGTAAGTATGTGTAGGGTGTGTGGCTGCCTGTGGAGATCAGAGGCATTGAATCCTCCTAGAGTTATAGGATGCTGTGAGCTACCTAACATAGGACTGGAAACCAACATCCTCTGCTGGAATAGTAAGCCCTCTCAATTGCTGAGACATCTTGCCAGCCCCTTCTTCTCAAGATTTTTGTGTAGCCCCCAGTAGACAGGTCTCTCTCTGATTTTTCTCTTTCCTTTCTGTGAGCTTACTCACTTTCAGCCATTATTTAAAATCTAGTTAACAGCAACATCCCCAGAAGTTGAAATTCTTTATCATTCATTAAGAACAGCCTTTAAAACAGGTTTCTAAGAGGTTAGAAGTTATACTGCCATCGGGAGTATATTTATGAACCTATAAAGTTTTCCAGGCTTTGCCACAAGCCAGGAGCAGCTGGGAGCTCTTTCTGACCCTCGGGGACTTACTAAAATGATCTAATAATGTCATACGATTGTGAGACCAGCGCTACTGAGGTGATGTGGCATCCACCAGCCCCTCTCTGAGGCTGGTCACCTGGAAACTTGGTCCCCAAGTAATGAGAAGATCATTTCATGAGCAGAGGACACAAGCAAGTGTGTGGCCTCCATCCATCTGAAAATGGCGTCCCTGAATTGAGGACAAAGAAGCGTAAGGTCTCCTGCTCAATGCTTGCACTGCCTCAGCCTCACACAGATGCCATGGCTGAGCCCTGCCCAGATTCTTGAGCAAAATAAACATTCTTAAGCCAGAAACTTTTGGAGTGGCTTAATAACACTGTGTGGCATGGAGATTGGGCAAAGCTTCTGAGCAACGCATTTGGGGACAGCGAGCTTACTCCCTGCTGTGATGCCGCTAGAGCGCATATGATGGCGTGCTCTGTGTGGCACCAGACTGACCACCTCTGTGCTTACCCTTCAGAAGACCTCACTTCTGGGACTCAGGAAACCCAATAATCTCAAGAGATCAAGACCAAACCTCCACACCAGAAGACCATTTGATCAATCTGATCAATTAATATTATGAGCACCTATTTGTTTACACTTTTGATAAAGTACAGGTTGGGTTTTTCTTGGCTTTTTTTTTCTGTTTTCCCATAGAGTCATGTGCATACTGACTAGGAGGAAAGATTCCTGCTAAAATAAAAATAAGGGGAATGGCTTCATTCCGACTACTTCCGTTTTCAAGTGCTTTGCCCTGGATTCTCCGTGAATCTCGCCTCTGCGAGTTTCCTGTCAGGAGGAGAGACAGTGTTATCAAACAAACAAGCTAAGCCTCTGGCAGCCATCTTTAAGGGAAGCTGGCTCAGAAGAAAAAAAAAAAAAAAGAAGAAGAAAATGCAGAATTTATGTGTCTGCTCCAAGAGAAACATCTTGGTGGTGTCCTGGCCCCACACAGGGAAAATGAAACAGGAGTCTGTCGACTGTCCATTGAGAGCAGCTAAGCTTGCTGTGCCTGGACTGATTGGACACATGGAAGACAGTGTTGGGTCGTCCACCAAAGATTGGCCTGGAGCCACCGTACACAGAGCTGAGACCGCCCCCCCCCCAACCCCCTGGCCTGGAAGGAGACTGTCAGGCGTGACAAAACAGGAATCTGAGCCTAAGAATATTCACAGATTGCAGACCCAGAAGGAAGTAGGAAGTTCATATTCTCTTTATAGCCTCGCTCGCTGGGGGACCGGCTTGTCTTTTATTGTTAATATAAAAATCAATATAGCAGGAGGCGAGTCTTTGCCATAATGATGTTGGCTCCTTGCAGCAGGCGCGTGGAATTAGATTGCTCATAGGTGTGCCTCTGTCGCCTCCCCGGGCTCCAGAGAGAAGCTGTGGGCTTTGCCAATAAGCACAGCCACAGAGTATGTGCCCGAGGGCCAGCATGGGGCCAATAGCACTGGAGAAAAACTCAGTTCCCTCGCAAGAAGCCTTCCTGGGGGGAAGCTGGGAAACAGCCAGTCTGATGGCATATGCTGGGCTGCACATGGGCCAGGGCTGTCCACAGGAGGCTTTGGTGCTACACAAAGGGAGGAGGCATCTATTAGGAGCAGAGGACACAAGGAAATTTGAGAAAAGAGAGAGAACAGAACAGGGAAGGCCATGGGCAGCTTGTGAGAAAATGTCCCTTAGGGGACTTTGATTAACTTGTAATCCTTCCCATAAAAGACTGGATGCTATAATTATTACCCAAGATACACCACTTAGGGAGTAGCTGTGAGCCTGGCTGAAGGGCCGTGCTGAGAGGAAGATCTCTGTGGCCTTCAGGAGTACTCGTAGAGTTGTATCTGTTCAGATGGCAAAACTGGGGACATAGTCTAATACTGAAAGTTAAATACTGTGTTGGGATGCAACTCAAAGGTGCCTGGATTGCCCAGCATGGACAGTGCCCTGGCTTCATTTGCAAAAGGGTAAAATTACATACTTAATGTGTGCCAGAGAGGGGATACACATGTGTTTATCAAGTGCCCTGCTCTATCCCTCACACTCTTGAGATGAGACAGAGTCTCTCACTGAACCTGGAGTTAGGCTGTCAGCCAGCCAAACCACACCCATCTTTATTTTCTCTGGCCCTCAGCTCTGGGGTTACAGGAGCATACCTCACTTTTTACATGGGTTTTGGAGAGCTGAACTCAGGTTCTACTGAGCAAGCTCCCTAGCCACTGATTAATTGTTAAAAATGAAATACACCTTCTATGAGTTTGTAGCAGATGTGCAGCTTGGTCTTCATGTGGGTCCCCTAACAATTGGAACAGAAGGCTGTCTCTGCCTCCGCTGCAGTCGGATCCCCTTCCCCTAGCTGGACTGCCTGGTGGGGCCTCAGTGGGAGAGGAGGTGCTTAGTCCTGCTGGGACTGGATCTCCCGGGGGAGGTGGTATCCAAGGGGGACTTCCCCTTCTCTGTGGAGAACTGGAGGAGGTAATGAAGGGAGGGGTTGGTAAGGGTGGGACTGGGAGGAGAGGAGGGAAGAGAGATGTGATTAGAATGTAAAGTGAATAAATACATTAATGAAAAACTGAAATAAAAACTAGCCATAGCTCTATTTCATCTATACTAACTGCTGTGGGATGTATATGCATGAGTATGTATATTTGTATTTGTATATATATATATACATTCATATGCATATAGACATATATATGTATATGTAGACATGGATATATACATATATATATATATACACGTATACATATATATGTGTATGTGTATATATATATATATATATACATACATACATACATACATACTCATTCAGCTATACTGTGATGAGTGTCTGTCCTTTCTTGCTGCAGTATCTCCTTGCTCTGGCTCCATTCATTTGTGTTTGTGTGTATGTGCCATAGGTTATGCATATATATATCATTATGCAGTATGACATACATTTGCTTATTTACAAAGTTAAACAAGGTTGCATTTCTAGGGGCTATGTTATCTTTTTGTTACTTTGAGCAGTTTTGTTGTTGTTTGAAGTGGAAACTTCTTATTGGATATATTTCTTTATTTACATTTAAAATGTTTTTCCCCTTTCCAGTTCTCCCCTTCAGAGACCCCCTGTCCCATCCCCCTCCCCCTATTCTATAAGGGTCTGCTCCCCCACCCATTCACCCACTCCTGTCTTCCGGCCCTGGCATTTCCCTACACTGGGGCATCTCCTCCCACTGATGTCCAACAAGGCCATCCTCTGCCACATATGTGGCCAGCACCATGGGTCCCTCTATGTGTATTCTTTAGTTGGTGGTCCAGTCCCTGGGGTTAAGGATTCTTTGGAAAGTCAGTTGGATGGTATTTTGTTGGGACAAACATGTGAAGGAACATTTGGCTGAAGTGAACACAGGTGAAAAGCTAAGACATACTCATGAAGGAACATTTCATTGAAGCAGGAGGAAAAAAAATGTTCTGTTAAAGAAGGCATGTGAAAAGACACATGATGAAGTATTCTTTACTAACAACACACATGTATTGGTCTGCCTTACATTGCATGGCTGAGCTCCATTTGTAGGGCTCCATAGAGAGAAATGCACCAAAAAATGTTCTGGTGGTATACTACAGTTTCTTGTCCCTTCTGAGGACTCTGATTGGCCGAGTGATGTCAGCTGAGACAGACTCATATGCTGAAGCAAGATCCATAGAGGACACATGATGCTTGGAGGAAGTGTAAGAAGGACTCCATAGTCAATTATGGAGGCTGAACTTGGCTTGCTTATAGAGCAAGCTGGGCAATGCTTGTTGGTCTCAAGTCTTCGCTGATCTTGCCCACACCGAGAGGCACAGCTGAAAACTTTTCCTGAAGTTCCTCCTGCAGAGACTGAGGTCTGGCTGTCTCTACTAGGTAGCGCCACTGCTGCTGATTCATGTTTGCTATCCCAGATCTACCAAACTAGACTGCTGGTGTATCCGTAAAGTGTTTTAGAGTAGATCAAGCTGACGATGCTGACCTGTGAACTGAACTACCGATTTCCAGACAACACAGATAGGAGCTCTGAGGAACCCTTTCTAAACAAGTCTACTACCCCTATATCCTTTCTTTCCCATGACCTCTGGTGGGTAGTGGGCTAAAAGGTAGGTCAAAGTGTTTAAGAACTATCATTAAAACTAAGGTTAAAAAAAAATTAAAGTTACAGTTGTTGTCATCTTTAGACTGTAACTGGGTCTTAGCCCAGAATGGGCTCAAATTCACTGTGCCACTGTGGGTAACTTTGAGCTTCCAATCCTCCGGCCTCTTTGTCTAAGTATTGCAGGCATGCATCATATGCCTGATTTATGGGGTGCTAAGAATAAAACCCATGGCTTCATACATGCTAGGCAAGCACCCTAGAACCAGAGCCACTGTTTCAGTCCTGTTTCTTTCACATTATCATTTCCTGATGCCAAGAAATGTCTCGGAGAGCAGGGCTTTCCTATTTCTGTCTTGTCTAAAGTCAGGTTAATGAGCATTTGAGTTATTCTCAGTGTTTCCTATTATAAAACTGTACACAACATTAAGTGAACACCAGGGAGCACTTTAGAAATACAGAGAAATACATTCCTGAAGGTAAATTCCCTGTGCTGAATTCTGAAAAGTAGCATGCCCTGTTAGAGGGGAGGAGCTGCTCAAAGGCTCCTGTTAGCTCCATACTGTGTAGACACTGTTGCAGTCTACCAGCCAGCATCGTGACACTTCTTGCATTCAGTGTGGTAATAGTTACCAGTTGTGTGCTTGTCAGTTTGCTAGGGGAAGTGTGAAAGATGAAAGAGGTGCTTATCAATTCCATACATAGATCAACTCTCTCCAGGAAGTCTGAGACAAAAGCAGCATCTATACCTGTTATAGAGTTGTTTCCAGAGAAAGGTGAATATAGACAGGGAAGGCTACAGAGCTCACAGTTTTAATTATCAACTCATCTAGAGTCACCTGGGAAGAAATTCTCCATGAAGAATTATCTAGATCAGATTGGCGTGTGGGCATGTCTGTGGAAGACTGCCTTAACTGTTAATTGATGTAAAGGAAACAGCCCACTGTGGGTGGAACCATTCCCTAAGCAAGGTGTCCTGGGGCTATGGGTGTGGAAACCAAGCTTCACACAAACAGGCAAGGCTTCTTGCATGCATTAATTTCTCTCTGCTCTTCACTGTTTGTGTGATATGACTAGTTGCTGCCAGTTCCTATGTCTTCTGTCCTCACCTAATGGAATATAACCTGGGATTATGAATTAAAAATAGATCATGTTCTCCCCTAAATTGTTTTTGTGATGGCATCTTGTCACAGCAACAGAAGTGAAACTAAGAGAATCAAGAGCCTGAAGTTACCCTTCCAGAAAGTAAGCATGCTCATGTCTGCCTTACTGATCTTCAAAACTGTATACACAATTGTGTCTGCATGTATACATGTGTGTTCTTCTTAAATGTCTTTGAAAGCATGCATTATATTCTTGGTCTTCCTCCTTGTGATGTTTTCATTGTATCTGGAGCATCTCTATGTTACCATACCATTCCTGCCCAGTTTTACTCTTGCTCTGCTGTCCTTTGCTGACAGGCATTTGGCCATGACCAGTGAACATCTTTTGTGCTCACACATACCCTCCAATTGGTCCCTGATCTGGTGCCCTGCACCCAACAGAACACTGCTTTCCTGGTATTCTAAATCTTTCTATATAAGACTAGAAGCCAGTCCTATGGCAGCAGAAGGTTCTTTTTCTCTTTACAAGTTCTTGCTCCCTGTTCTACAGTGAACAGTATAGGTGTTGTCCCTGCCTGCCTATGTGTAGAGTCTCATAGGAAGGAAGGATCCTTGGATCCCATAGCAAGAACAGGGTCTACTCATTTTTGCAGAATGTATGTTCTAGTAAAAATAAATATTGGGAAAATGCCATCTGCTACATTCTGTTATGTTTCTATGAGCCTGCGGGAATTCATGCCATAATTACTTAAGCAGTTCTAAAGAATGTAGCAAGGCTGAGATAAGGTGAGGCTCCATCTTGGTTTGGGGTCACCACTTAACTCAGCCTCCTAGGTGCTTTTCCGCCACAGACCATCTGTCTGCAGATGGCTCTGCCACCCATTACAGGAGAGTTTTGCTTCTCAAGTTGCCACATCTGCTGAGAAAGAGGGGGAAGGCATATCTTGCTGAACATCTGGACACTGGGCAGTCCTTGTCTGCCTCTTCTTGTCTATTTTCAAATGAAGATTCACAGAGCAACCCAGCTTTCCTCATACCCTGGGCTTCTTATCCCATCCCAAGCCCAGCATAAGGCTGTAGAGCCTGGGGTTCCACAGTATTTACAAAGGAATTTGTGCAAACCAGACCTGTCTGCATCTGGGGAATCACTCTGTCACTTTCATGGGAGGGGGCTTTGTAGCAGAGTCTCTCTCCCATTGGTCCCTCTGGTTCCTGAGTCCCATTGATGAGCTGACTGCAGGCAGAGAGGTTGGAACATGCTTGCTTCTCTCCCTGTCTCAGGACCACAGGACACATCTTTTGTGCCTTTCTCAATCACACAGCAGAACAGCGCTCGCTCAGTACTTCATTGTATTTTCAATAAAGCAGATAGGTTTCTCCCTCCCCCTGCTCCCCCCACCACCGCCCACCCCGCATTGAGCTTGCTTAATTCTGAGAACTCAAGATGAGTCTTGTTCCAGGAGGAAAATACCTCTCAGACTGTCGAGGACACGTTCACCTCTCATGGTTGCTCTCTCCTGTTGCTCTCTTCCCTTTTTCAATCATGTTTTTATTTATTCTTTGAAAATTTCATATAATATTCATTCCTATCCCCTGACCCCTCCCGGGTCCTCCCCATCCCTAGCTCACCCAAGAGCATATTTCTCTCTGTGTGTCTCTCTTAACAAAAGAGCTGGTGTGGTGACATACATCTTTAATCCCAGCACTTGGGAGGCAGAGGCAAGTAATCTCTAAGTTTGAGGCCAGCCTGATGGTCTACAAAGGACAGCCAGAGCTACACAGAGGAACCCTGTCTCAAAAAAAAAAAAAAAAATGAGGGAGAGAGAGAGAGAGAAATATATTAGTCCATTTTGTGTTTGACAACTTATGGCCTAGGGGCCTGCTCTGGAGTGTGGTTGCTACATCCAGCATCACTTCATTGGAGAAAACAGATTTTCTTTTTCTCAGTGGGACTAGAGTGCAGAAGGCTTCCTGGTTATGGGTGGGCCTTTCGCGTTTTGTCTGTTTTGAACCTGTGCAGGTCTCATGCGTACCACCATACATAGTCTCTGTGAATTCATATGTGCATCAGCCCTTGAGTTATCCATCTCCTCTGGCTCACCCACTCATTCCCCCTCTGAAGCTTGTAGGATGTCTCTCTGTATTTCTCCTCCCACCTCCAGACTTCTTGTCTGAGTGGCAAATGCCATCCTAAGGGCAGTGACCTGATGTCGCATGCCACCCTTGATCCCCTATGTGTGGACACACCTCTGTGGAGTGGGCCCTGGATGTAGGGGATAGGTGCAGAGAACCTGTCGCATACACAGGGAACAGCAGCTAGAATGAACCATGCCAGGAAAGCTATGTTTTTAATACAACCCTGTGACTGCCAAGGACAGGGCTTAATTCTGGCTGAGATGGTAAGACTAGAATGTATGTGGACAGCCCCAGTCTCAGTGTGATAAGGGCAAGATGAAATGGTGGCCTAGAATATGAATACTGTTCTTACTGCTGGGGTTTTGGGGGTATAAGCTTGGTGCCTGGTGACCCTAACATTTGGCCACCCATCCTCAATATGACAAATTGAAAGAAAATAGGTCTCATGTATAAAGGGAGACTTATAGATTCACTATGGACAGATTGAGGAGAACATATCACAGAGCTAGTGACCCTACCCCTTTCAAAGCAGAGGTCTTCAGGGTCCTGACCTGAGGCTTGGGTTTAAATGGAAGGCTAGAGGAATGGGTTGCTAAGCAGTCCGGGTCACGTTACCAGTGGGGTCTAGGCTGCTCGTCGCTTAACTGGCATTATGTTGGCTCCAGTCCATTCTGCAAGCTGTCAGAACTGTGAAATCTCTGCATAGGAGGGAAATGCATCTTGTGGGGTCCCCCAGGGTTTTTTGGCCTCTGCACTTCTTCATCACGCAATTCCTGGGGTCACTCTAATTCTTAGGGGCTCATTATTTTAATACAGTCTGACAACCAGAGAGGTGGGACACAGTCGTGTCTCTTTATACCAGTGGTTCCCATCCTTCCTAATGCTGTGACCCTTTAATACAGCTATTCGTGTTATAGTGACCTTCCCCTCCCCAACTGTAAAATTAGTTTGTTGCCACTCCATAAGTGCGATTTTGCTACTGTTATGGATTGTTACATACTTTTGGAAACAGAGGTCTGGCAAAAGGGTTGCAACTGCAGTCTCTCAAAAGGTTGAGAACTGCTGCTTTAGACATTTGCTCTTGCCTGGCTAGCCACAGCCTTAAGCCTGGCTTTAGCATAAGGGCTGACTGCTGTCTGCTGAGGCCCTAAACCACCATGCAAACATACATAAGGCTGGAATAGCCAAAGCTGTATGACTTCCTGCTACAAACCCTCCCCACACAGCCAGGGCTTAGAGATGTGGACACGCGTGGTGGCTTATCCCCCCTGACTTTCTTTGCTCTCAAGCCGCCTCTGTATTCTTCCTGCCCTGGTTTCCATGGGAACTTTCTGGGACTGTTTTCCTGGTCACAGATTTCTACCTTGGGCCTGACTGGGTCTCATCAGTGGAAGAAGCAGCTTGGTTCTTGAGTGACAAGGTGGCAAGTCTCCTGCAGACACGGGGAGACTAGGAGAGACTTCGGTAACCCAGGGATTTACAGAGTGAGTCTACCATCTTCTCCAAACAAGCCCATATATCTATCTAGAAGACTTCCACATAAGGTGAACATAAACAGAAACGCACGTTAGCCTAGTTGATTTCTTTTCTGTCTATTTAAAACACATACATGCTCACACAGAGAGATATACACTATACATAACACACATATACACACACTTCACATGCACACACACATGTGCATGCACACACATATACACATGTACACGTAGACACATAGACATAACCACACTTACATACACATACATGCATACATACATACCATATATACCACATACACACATGCAAACATGTACACATACACATGCACACACACACACACACACACACACACACACATGCATACACACACGTATACCTTTTTTAGTGCTTTGATCTCAGAAAATTTTGCAGGGCAATTGGGAAAAAGGTAAGCAGTTGGGAAGCCCACAGATTAATCCTCTGAGGGTCAGTGACCCCGGAGCCCCTGCCATTTGTGTGATACTAAAAACTTTTAGAAAAGCAACTGGGAGGCCACAGGATTAACTTTATTGGTTTCTCAGGGAAGGAGTTGACTATTGGCTTTCTGGACCAGGGACCCATAGAAGAGCAGTTATGTGCGGCTCCCTTTATTCTTCTAGTGTTTAGGAGCAGGAGATGGTGTGAATTATCTCCCCTGCAGATGGATGCCCCAGCAAGTGGAGCTGGTATGCAAAGGTCTAGAAGTCAGGACCTGGGCTCTTGAGGCTTCCTGCTGTTTCTATAATGGGAAGCTTTGCCCTCCCCCACAGAGAAGGCATGTGGAGGCCATTAATCTGCTCCCAAGATGTCTGGGCAGCTTAGCATTAAAAAAAAAAAATCTCCCCTCAGCACAAGACACCAAATATTTCAGTCAAGAGCATCCTCCTTGTCAAAGAGGATGGGAACTGGTGAAACGCAGCCTGGGGGAAGCTTGTGATAGCTCGTCTCCAGGACCCGTGTCCAGCTATGTGTGCATCCTCCTTGATGACCACATGACAGAATGACCAGGTCATTGAAATGCCCCCCACTTCTCCCCAGGCCTCTGCTCAATCTGTAGGACACTAAGGTCATCTGATGCAATGAAGGTTGCTAGCTTGCGGCAGCTCAGGCTGTGTATTGGTTGCATACCTGCAAAAGAAAAACGTATGCCATCTCCCCTCTTCTAAGAAAGGCAAGTGTCTACCTGGCCACCAAACCCTCACGTGTCTGATAAATATATACATACACAGCACATGCATGTGGATACCCCAGCTGAGAGTCTCTGGAATGCCTGGTTTGTGAGGGCCAGGGATCTGGTAATAACTAGCTACTTTCTGGTGTCTGAGAAGCTCGTACAGTCCTTCCCTATGCGGAGCCCCTGCTGTAACCCATTTCAAGGGGGATCTGTGAGTGTGGAGAGTTTAAACATGGTGTCTCATAGGTGGGTGTCAACAGGAAAGCACTTCTAAGATGCTTTCCTGACCATTCAGTGTGATCAGAACTCCTCCATGTGCTCACAGGTGTGTATGCGAGTGTGTGTATGTGAGTGTGTGTGTGAGAGTGTGTGTGTGTGTGTGTGTGTGTGTGTGCATGCATCTGTGTGTGCACACGTGCATGTATGTAAGTGCTATGTCCATACAAGCCAGGGACATCAGATACCCTGTAACGTTACTGATGGTTAGGAAGCCACCATGGTGTTGGCAGCTAAAACCTGGGTTCTCTGCAAGAACAGCCAGTTCGCTTAGAGACTGAGCCATCTCTCCAGTCTCATGTCTCCCCTCTACTCCTCTAACACCATGAATAAAATGGACTCTTCCTCCCTACCACAGCCAGTCTTTATGTATATGTATGTGTATGGGTATATGTATGTGCCGGTATATGTATGCACATATATGTACAAATACATACACATGCCACAGGCTTAAGTGGCTAATACTTTAACTGACTGAATGATCACTCGGCCCTAACCTGCCATGATGGTCACACATTCTTCGGCTCCTTTGGAAGCCAAACAAGGTGATTTCCTGGCAGATTGACTGGCTCCTCTACTATCCTTTTTCTGCTCTGAGGAAAACCAGACCCATGACTCTTTACATTTACAAAGTCACCTCCGTGTTTTCTGCCCTGTTTGGAAGTTGTCAACAGTTCTTCCTTGAGTATAGAGCCCCCGCCCCCCTTCTCTGTTGCTCTTCTTACCCTCACTCTCAGAAGTGATAGACCATGTAATTCTCACATGTCAAGGTTCTAAGCCCAAGCCCTCTGGCACTGCCTCCAGTGCTCCGGAAGAATGTAAAGGGAAGGTTGTACCCATCAAGCCCCTCTTGCTCCACCCTGTGTCCCCCATGCTGTCAGCCGAGTCCGGTCCCAGAGGATACACCTCCTTCCCTGGGGTGTCCCGGAGCTTGGAATTGGCTTCATTTTCTCCAGAAGGGGGAATCAGATTTTCCCAGCCGTCTTTGAGATTATCTTTATTCTTCAAGGAGCTACAGTGGCCAGAGCCTCTGTGCATCCTGCCAAGTGCCTGGGATCTTGGAAATCTGCCCAGGGGCTCAGTGGAGGCCTCCACTCCTCCAGACAGCACACAGTTATGAAAGAAAACGTGAGCCTTGGCTCCCAGGGCTAGCAAACACACTGTGGGCACACTGTGGATACACTGGTGCCAGGTCTTGGAAAGTCGAGCATAGATGACTTTTGCTCGTTATGTGTTTGTATGCTGAGTTATGGTGTTTAAGAGTGTAGACTTCATACACATGTTTACAACTGTGTAGTTTATTCATGTCTTCAGCATGGAGGTATTGTTTGTATGTGTGTCCTTTGGCATAGGAGGGTTTTATGTGTGTATGTGTTAGACTTCTTGTGTGCATGTGAGGGTGTACTGTGTGTATGCATGTGTGAGTTTTGTGTATGTTTGTCTATGTGTGATTGTTGTATGAATATGTTTCCATGCATGCACTTGACTGTACAACTGTGTGTGGATGTGCCGTGGTAATGGGCTTCTATTCTTAATAGTTTTCTGTTTAAAAAACAATATTTTTTATAGTACGTGTACCCAAGTGTATACCCATGCACTATGTATGTGTACTTGACTGTATGTCTATGTGCCACATGTGTGTACTTTAGTGTCTGTCTATGCACCTTGTGTGTGTGCACCTGAGTGTGTGTCTGTGCATCATGTGTGTGTACCTGAATGTGTGTCCATGTACTGTGTGTGTACCTGAGTGTGTGTCTGTATACCATATGTGTACACCTGAATATGTGCTCATGCACTGTGCATATACTGGAGTGTATGTCCATGCACCATGTGTGTGCCTGGTACCTAAAGAGGCCAGAAGAGGTCATCAGTGGATCCCCTGGAACTAGAGTTACAGGCAGTCGTGAGCCACCAAATGGACTCTGAGAATCAAACCCTGGTCCCCAGACAGAGCAGCCAGGACTTTTAACCACTGAGTCATCCCCTCACCAGCTCCTTTTCTCTGGTTTTCCAAACTGCCTCTCCTGTACCTCACCTCAACAAAAGTTGACTAATATAAAATGTCACAACTCCCTTCCGAGTTTAAGCCCAGCACTCAGCTCAGAAGCCCTGAAATAGCTACTTTCTGAGACGCCCACAGTCAACCCAGCCCCTCTTGTGGGACCACGCCTGTCCCTGTGTCCTCATGATTTGAGGTGAAGGATGGTACCTGGGCAGGACTCTGGGCCATGTGCCATCACTGGGGTCAGCGAATATTTGCTTTCTCAGAGTCCCAGCCTGGCAGGTGTTAGCTAGTCTGGGAGTCTGGACTTCTTCCTAGGGTGACCTCTTGCTTTCATTGTGCTTCCTGAAGCTGAGGTTCTTAAACACACACTTTTCTTCTAATTCCAATTAGAAAAATCATTTTGTGTTCTTTCTCTAGGAGAGTGTGTGTGTGTGTGTGTGTGTGTGTGTGTGTGTGCTTGCGTGTGATCATGCACATGTGCAAATGTGTTTCACTATATAAATCTCTTCTCACTACCTTTTTTGAATCAGGCTGGATGGTGATAGCCTCTGTTTCCTCTCAGGGTGTTTTCTCTCGGGGTTATGCTGTGGTTACAAGAGTGTGTGAACCTATGAGGGGCTTTTTTTTTTTAAAGATACATATAAAGATCTGAACTCAGGTCTTTAGGCTTAAGACAGCAAACACATTGCCAGCTGAGCCATCTTCTCAAGTCCTTCAAAAAGCCTTTGAATGAATGAATATATATATATATATATATATATATATATATATATGTATATATATACACATATATGTGTGTATTCAAATATTATATATGTATAATATAATATACATACGCAAATATTATATACATGTATTATAATATGCATATATACATATAATTTTCCTTATTCTTTGAGAATTTCATACAGTGTATTTTTATCATGTTTACCAGCTCATCCCCCACCTCCTCCCATATTCACCCCCACCTCCCTCTTAACTTATGTCATCATCACATCTTTTCCTCTTCTCCTCCTTCTCTTGAAGCTCAGTTTTCTTTAAGGTTGTGGCTCCTGGCAGGTCAACCATGGTCCCATACCCAGGAGCTTATGAGCAGGACAAAATGTGTCTCTCTAGAGATGTTTTCAACACCCCTACCTACTGCTTACTTGTGCTTTTTTGATAGGGAGGCAGTTCTCTCCTTCTACCATGTGGGTTCCAGGGATTGAACTCAGGGCATCAGACTTGGCAGCAAGTGCCTTTATCCACAGAGCCATCTTGCCAGCCTAAGCTTTCACTTTTAGTTCTAAATAGTTGTGGGTTTTCATTTCCTTCATATACCTTTAAATTGGATGTATCGTGGATTACAAAAGCCATAGGGTTACATGATTTTGAATAACAATGCACAGACATCCTAAAGCCTTCCCATGTGAGTTTCCCACCCCACCCTCAGGGACATGTTCAAGTTTCAGCTGCTGGCAGTTGGTGACCATGCTGTTAGTAGAGGGATGGTTTATGACTTTTAAGGTAACATCTGAATTTTCAAAGTTCACATAGAAATTTTGCTATGCTGTGTTTTCTGCTAAAACATGCTGTATCTATCTTTATGATTTATTCTCTATACAGAATATATTCATAAACATGAATTTGGATAATGTGCTGATTGGTTTTATTGTCAATTTGACACAATCTTGGATCACATGGAAAGAAAGTCCACATGAGAGATTGTCTAGATCAGGTTGGCCTGTGTATATATCTTTGGAAGATTGTCCTGATTATATTAATTGATGTAGGAAGACCCAGCCTACTGTGGGCAACACCATTCCCTAGGCAGCGATTCCTGAACCACTAAAGAGTGGACAAAGCCATCTAAGCACTAGTGTGCATACATTAATTTGTTGCTCTCCATTCTTGGCTGTCATATGATCAGCTGCTTCAATTTCCTGCCACACTAATTTCCCAAAATAATGAACCATGACCTGGAATTGTGAGCTAAGTCAATCCTTTGTACCTTATGTTGTTTTTGTTAGGATATTTTATCACAGAAACGGGAAATGAAACCAAGAAATGAACGAATGATGCCTTTTCAAATGTCTTGCATGTTGACATTTTGTATTTTGAAAAGAACACATTTTGAGATAAAAATTACGCAGTGGGCTAGAGAGATGCATCAGATGGTAAAGTGTTTGCTGCACAAGCATCAGGATCTGAATTCAAATCCCTAGTATTCACACAGAGTCAGGTAGGACAGGGTGGTATGGGATCCCAGGGTTGGGGAAGAGAGAAAGCAGATCCTTAGGATGCTCTCAGCAGCCATCTTAGTCAGCCAGTGAACTCTAGTGAGAGACCCTGCCTCAAAAATGTAAGGTGGAGCAATAGAGGAAGACACTAGTTTTCAGCAACCTTTAGCCTCCACATGCACCTGCATGCATTCCCCTAAACACACATGCAACCAAGTCCACTCACATGAGCATGCATATAGATATAGATATATGGAAATATATATATTAAAGAAGGAAGGGAGGAAGAGAGGTAAGAAGGAAGGAAGGAAGGAAGGAAGGAAGGAAGGAAGGAAGGAAGGAAGGAAGGGAGGGAGGGAGGGAGGGAGGAAGGGAGGGAGGAAGGAAGGAAGGGAGGGAGAGAGAGAGGCAGAGAGAGAGAGAGAGAGAGAGAGGAAGGAAGGAAGGAAGGAAGGAAGGAAGGAAGGAAGGAAGGAAGGAAGGAAGGGAGGGAGGAAGGAAGGAAGGAGGAAGGGAAGGAAAGGAAGAAAGACTGTCTATCTCAAATGTGTCCTAAACTTCCATCATTTTATTGAATGGGGCCAAGAAAGCCCCCACAATGGCTGCTTTTGAGACAGAGCCCCTCACTGGCCTGGGACTCATTGAGAAAGCTAAGCTGTCTAGATAGCCAGCCCCAGTAATCCTCCTGCATCCACCTCCCCAGGTCTGAGATTACAAGCATGAACCACTACACCAGCTTCTATCAATTTAATTTTTTGTCAAGTACAGGCTCTGGTGATCAAACTCAGGTCCTTATGCTTGCAAGAGAGTTGTTACTGACTGAGAGTTCTTGCCTAGCTCTCGAAAGTTTTCCTAAAGGAGAGATGCCAGGAGAAGTGTCCCCCAGCCCCTCCACACACACACCTTTTGTATTCTTCTGTCACTCTAGAACTTGGCCTCTGTGGGATTATTTTATTTTGAGATAGGAAGCATAGATATTCTCAGAGATCTAATGCATAATTATCTATAATGTTTTGTCCAACTCATTAAATTAGATCAATGTGTGGAAATGTGTAAGCTTGCCTCTGTAGTATCGGGGTTTAACTGTTCAGAGTAATTTTCCATTATAATTTTGTGTTCTAAATAAATAGAACCAGCTTCACTCTAGAAACGCTTGTCTAAGTGCTGTACAATGCATGTTTAAGTGGCTTTGGTGAAATTACTAATCATACCCCTGCACTGGATAAAATAGGATTGTTTGTGAGTTTTGCTCATTCGATGGGAGGACGCTAAATTTATAGAAGTAGACTCATGCCCTTGATAGTGAATTTAAATAGGTGCATATGTAAACAAATACTCATTTAGAGACACAGTCATCAGGGAGCTTTGTTTGAGAATGTTTTCTATGCTCTGGCTCCTGCTCTGTGGTAGGGGAACGAAGCAGACACCCCAGGTCCATTTCCCAACCCAGTGTCTCTAGTTGAGTAATTACACAAGGCAGACATCCCAGCTGGGACTCTATATTTAAACCCGAGTTAATGTTTCCAACCAGACCATTCTTTAAGATAGGTTAATAAGTCAACCCTGTTATTTGCCAAATACATATCTTCTTTCTTTCTTTCTTTCTTTCTTTCTTTCTTTCTTTCTTTCTTTCTTTCTTTCTTTCTTTCTTTCTTTCTTTCTCAAATACATAGCTATTTACCCAAATGGTCTTATGGTCTTTCACTATTGTTTCTATGCTCAGGGATAAAGCAAGCCAACTGAGATTTAAAAACCATCCTGGCCAGCCATCTGTTTGACCCTATGCCACCTCCATAGTATTTCCGCTCCCTCACAGCAGGGCACACATGGGAAGCGCCAATCATTAGTTAAAAGGCCCAAGGACCCAGCTTGGTTGTGAAATGCAAGAAGATAGGAACCCACAACTGTCCCCTGCAGAGGGCAGGGGTGGGCACTGATTTGTGTGCTCACCTCTTCTCACTGTGGTCCACGGGTGCTCTAGTTGTCGGCTGTGCGTGGAAGGAGTTCATTCTGTCTCCACTCTGGCCTCTTTCCAGGTTGGCATGACAAGCTTTGGACTTAGAGCCCTGGAAATCAGGAACCACCCAACCTTGAAGAGAAAAGGATGAGTTAGATTTAAAAGAAGAGAAAGACAAGTAGACAAGTAGAGATGAATATTCTCTCTCTCTCTCTCTCTCCCTCCCTCCCTCCCTCCCTCTCTCTCTCCCTCTATCCCTCCCTCCCTCCCTTCCTCCCTCCTTCCTCCTTCTCTCCTTTTTGCATGTTCTTTCATTCATATAAAACTTTCTGCAACATGTTGTAACTGATTACAGCATCTGGCTTATTATGATTCAACAAAGGATGAGGCTCAATTGGAAGTTGAACTTTGACCCCTTCGTCAGAGCTTCATATAGTATTATTCTGTTGTTCAGAGACTACTATGGGACTTAGCTGGGCTGAATTGTTTAGGCAAAGCTAACTCACCAGGGAAGCTTCTAGAGAGAGTATGAATATTGGGGGAGAGAGGGGAGGACTTTGATTGGGCATTCCTTTCCTTCTCTTCGGCTCCTTCATAGGAGAGACCAAAGAACTCAGGAATTGCATCCCAAGGTTTATGGCACCTATATTAGCTCCCAAATTGACTGTGTACAGCTCTGAAGTGGAAATAAAGTACCCCCTCCAAGGTGGAGTCTTCTCTCCTCCCACAGGTTCCTTTGTGCCTGCCCCCCCCCCCCAGCTCTTCTAAGCCTTTTGCAATTAGGTCTCCTGGCTGTTTCTTGTCTTCAGAGAGTCCGGGAGTCCCTTCTCCTGTTTCAAACACTGTGTCAGCCTCTTTATCCTTGTGCTTGGGTTATGGCCCATCTGCTTAATTCCTTCTTTCTGGAGCTCTGGAGCAGATATGCTAACTTAAAGGTGGCTTTTGGGGGGGGGGTGTTTCCCCCCCTTCTGGGCCCACAGAAAGCTCCTTGATGCTGTGTATTGCCCAGCATGGTGAAGCCCAAGGTGTGACCAGACGTGTGATCTCTCCTCAAACACAAACCTGGCAGGAAGACTCCCCCCCTAAAACCTCACTACACAACCCTGCTCTCCCCACAGCTCTCTGCATCTGGCTTTTCTGCCTTCGGGATTTTATCTGCTGTCCGGAGACATTTGCAGAGTGATGATACCCGATCCTTAAAGGACCAGATGTCAGTTCTCTGTGGAGCAAAGAGACCATCAGGCATCAGTAGGGAGGATGATGGGGCATCTTTGAGGTTAACCCTCTCATCTCTCATAGGTAGAGAAGGCACCTGAATAACCTGCAGGTAGATTCTAGTCAGGACTAACCTACTGCTACAATTTCAGGATTCCAGGTAGAACCAACCCCTCTATGGATGTGCCTGGGGTTCCCTGCTTGGGGGGTCCCCTGCTTGCGGGGGTCCCCTGCTTGCGGGGGTCCCCTGCTTGCGGGGGTCCCCTGCTTGCGGAGGTTCCCTGCTTGCTTTCCATGAAGCCCTGGGTTCCTCTCTCAGCTTCATCCCAAACCAACTATAAATTAGAAATAACTTCCAGGTAATAGAAAACTCAAGCTCACTGAAATTGAAAGCCAGTCTGATCATTTATCAGGAGATATTGTTTTGGTCCATCATTAGCCAAGTGTGATCATGGTGTGGCGCCTTCATATAGACATGTAGAAGGAATCAAATTATCTGCCACTGAAGTGAACTCGTCTGACAGCTTGTCTGTCTCCTCCCTGGGACACGCATCCTCCCCGTACTGTCCCTGGACAACCTCAGAAGCATCCCAGCTTAAGCAACCCCAGTTGTCTTATTTTAATAAAATTCATCATTAAAAATAAAATAAAATGACCAAGTGACTTAGAACTCTCTGAAATCATTGTTTTTAATTGTGTCCACTTGGGCTGGGGAGAAGGCTCCACAGATTAAGGGCTCATGGAACAAATCTCTCAATCTGCGTTCTGATCTCTAGACCCCACATTAAGCCAGATGCAGCAGTGTATGTACTATGAACCCAACACTAAGAATGATAGGAGGCAGAGATAGGAGAACTGGTGTACATAGTGGCTAACAAGAGAGCTTTTCTTAAGACAAAGTTGAATATGTGGACTGATACAGTTGTCTTTGACTTCTGTGTGTCTGCTGTGCGCGTACACACACATACACACATATACATACAGAACGGAGGTGGGGGGTAAAAAAATGTGTCTTCTCCTCTAAGTCATTCTTTATATATAAAAGCCATGACTACTGGCTCCTAAAGAAAACTTTGAGATGCTCAAAGATTTATTATCTGCCTGACCCAGTTCTGGATCTGACTGGCCTTGGGGGAGTGGGACAAGAACTCACATAAAGGAGAAAACAACACATCTGCTTTGCTCAGCTTATATATGGACACTGCAACACAGCATGCTATAGAATTACTCTTCCAGATACCTGCAAGCCTCCTCTTTCATATCTGCACATGATGCTGCACACCTCCATTAAAATTGCAACTACTATACACCTATCAGAATGGCTGAAATCTGGAACAGTGATACCACCAAAGGCTAGTAAGGAAGTTGGAACCATGGTGACATGGATTCGTTGCTGGTGGGACTGCAAAATGTGGGGCACGTTAAAAACACATTTGTCTATTTCCTCGGAGCTGAACACAGATGTGTCACGATGTGCACCAGTCACCTGCCTGGGTGTTCAAGCACACCATTTGAAAACACAAAAATGCCCAAGTGGTTTGGGTGGCTTTAGTCAGAATTGCAAAGCTGGGAAGGAAGCCAGGACATCGGTCCTTCAGCAGGAGTGTGGCTAGGCACATCCTGGTGCTTCCATGATGAGCTATAACAAAGATGAGTCATCACATTGTCCGTAAAGACATGGTAGGGTTGGTTCTAAATGCATATTGCTGAGGGAGAAAAGCCACAATGAAGTGTTGTACAATGAATGGATGATTCTAATTCTCTGGCATTCTACAAAGGTGGAATTACAGAAGGAATAAAAAAAATGGCCAGTGGTTTCTAGGGTTTGGGGTGCTCTATTCCATCAAAGAGATGAAGCACCGAGTGTTCTCAGGGGGTGCAACAATTCTGCGAAGACGGGCACACAGTTACACATATCTGTAAAAGCCTGTAGAATATATGACACAGTAGGAGCCTTGGCATAAAGTACAGGCAATTCATTGATGACACCTCAGGGTTAGCTTATCAATGGCAGCTTAAATAGTTCAATAATTTAAGATGATTATCATTGAGAAAGTCTTTGTGTCTATGTGTGTGTGTGTGTGTGTGTGTGTGTGTGTGTGTGTAAGTAGCCCTACTGAAGTTTTTTTTTTTTATACTTCCCACCTAATTTCCCTACAACAATAAAAGTATTCTAAAACCCTCAGTACAGGGACGAGAGACATGGCTGAACACTTAAGAGCCTTGACTGCTCTGGCAGAGGACCTGGGTTCTGTTCCCAGCACCCACATGGCAGCTTCCAACTGTCTGTAACTCCAGTTTCAGAATACCTGTCACCCACTTCTGGCCTCTCTAGGCTCCTGCACTCACATGTGCATGCACTTTCCCAGACATGCACACACACACATAAATAAAAACAAATTTTTTTAAAGTAAGTATATTCAGTTTTTAAAATTAGCGTTTATTTATTTGTTCATTTATATGTGTGTGCATGTGGAAGTCAGAGGACAGCTGTGGGAGTCAGTTCTCCCCTTCCGTCATGTGGGTCTCAAGGATCAAACTCAGGTCGTCAAGCTTGGCAACAGGCACTGTCACCCACTAAACCATCTTGCTGGCCCAAGTATATTCATTTCTCACAAGCTCCCACCCTCTGGACTGCCCTCACTTGGTTCATCCTTGATTCTCTGAAGAACTATTAACTCTTCCAACTCGTTTAAAATGCACCATGAGTTGTTTGTGGCAAACTGCTTGAAGTCTTGGGCACTTGTGTGTCTTTTGTGCCTACAATAAAGCTCAACACACAGTAGGCACTCAGCAAGGGTTGCAGAATAGGGGGAGAGGGAGAGAGAGAGAGAGAGAGAGAGAGAGAGAGAGAGAGAGAGAGAGCAGAGCATGAGCCCTCTTGGCTTCCTGCTTCACCTAACCTAGACCAGGTCAGCATGAACTGAGTTATCTGCTAAAAGCAATTGCTTATACTCAGACTACACGCATATGCACACCCCTTTCTTTTTGCCTTTCAGCAGATATGATTTTCTTTTACTTTCTTCCTTTTTTTTTTCTCTTTGCAGCCAAGATGAAATCCATCCTAGGGTCTTAGGATTTATGAGCTGTTACCCGAGTCTTTTCACATGATGTCAGGAAGGAGCTGAGGCGTTGCTCCGCTCAGAAGTGCCTGCACTTTGCGTAATTCCCTGATTCTGCAAGGATGTTGGCTGGCCTGGCGTGGGGGTGGGGTGGGGGACTTAAATGATTACCCCGAGGTCCTTAAGGATGATTTAACTTAAGCACTTGAGGTTCTTCTCCCTCTTTGAGGGCCCCTTCCCCGGGGCAGTCTGGATTTTCACATCTGGAAGGTGAATTGAAAGACTCTTGGAGTCCTTCCACTTCCCTGCTTATTTCCAGAGCCTTCTTTGAGTGTGTCCGTGTCCAGGGGTCCCTGCTTCAAAGCTCTGGTCAAGATCCTCCCATCAGCCTGTGGTCCTATCCAGGGAAGAACGCCAGACACAGCCGGGCTTTTTACCTCTGCAGCAAAGCAGGGATCCTGTTTCACGGGATAGGCCTTTCAAGTTCTGGAAGGGCAGCTTGTAAGCCCAGGGGGTCTGGAGGCTGGCCTCTCTCCTGACCTAATCATTACCATACCATCTCTGCTGATGCGCCTGGAGTGGGCCCTGAGGCAATCTGAGATTTCTCTTGCACTTGTCTGTGAAGGGTTTGGCTCAGAGCGGTCAGTCTACTGCTGGTCCTGCAAGGCTACTCTCTCTGCAGTTGCTATTCTCTACAGAGTTAGGGAGAGGATAGGAGCTTGGAGACCACACAGGTCTGCAACTCAGGGTGGTCCCAGGTACATGGTCTACTGTACCCTCCACAGAAATGACTTCCCTGGGCGACATGAAGGGCCTTAGTCCCCTGCTTGCCCCCAAAGTTCTTCTCTATTGTTTGGCCCCAGTATCTAGCACTTTTGGTGAGAGTCCCAGCAGCAGGGCCTGGTGCTCTCTCCATGTCCCATAAGTAGCCCTGCTGAGGCAGACTGTCAGCCCACACAGCAGGAGGGCCAGCCACCTTGCTTGTGGCTCAGGATCTGGTTGCCTTGACAAGCGGAGACCTGGCAGTTGAGGATGCGCAGCTGTCACGAGCATCCACAGTTTCTGAAGTCTTCACCTCATGTCCCCAGATCCAAACGGTGTTTCATCTCTCCTGCTTCACAATGTCTACCTGAGGCTCTTCATTCTAAGCTGTTTTATTCTGTTAAAAAAAAAAAGTCAAAGCTCATACTAGTTGCCAGGAAATGCCAGGGGTATTTTGGGTGCACTCTGGAGAGCTGTTACAAATTCTTCCAGTTGTTCTTTCTGGTTCGGTGATCAAAAATACTCTAACCAAAAACAACTTAGGGAAAGAAAGGGTTTGTTTCAGTTTGCAGCTTAGAGTGCACAACTGAGGGAAGCCAGGACAGGGACATAAGCAGTAACTGTGGGGGCTGCTCCTTCCTAGTTCTCTCACAGTCTCATGCTTATATAGCTTTCTTATACAGCCCAGGACTGTCTGCCCAGGGAATGGTGCCACCCACAGTGGGCTGGGCCCTCCTACATCAATTATCAACCAAACAATCCCACCCCATGCCCAAAGACATGCCCACAGGTGAGTTATTCTGGGAAGTCTCCTAATGGAGGCTGTGCCTCTTCAATCCCACCCCATGCCCAAAGACATGCCCACAGGTGAGTTATTCTGGGAAGTCTCCTAATGGAGGCTGTGCCTCTCAGATGATTCTAATTGTGTCAAGTTAACAATGTGCAGCTAACCAGGCACAAGTCAATCTAGAACCATAATAGACTCACATAGAAGAAAAGCAAAGACCTACTATAGTAGATGCCTCAACAGAAAGTCCATCTGCTCACACTGGTCAGTGTCTCCACTTATCTAAACTTGGACTGAAATGGGTCCCCCAAAGATAATAGTCTGGGGATAGCACCGGGAGCCATTGTTCCTTCCCCCTTGTTCCCATGTTGTTTGGGATTGCTTGCCTTGGGTGTCTGCTTGGAAAGGTCACTTTGTTCCATGTCCTGAGTATTGGATACTGCTCAGTGGACACGTTTGCTTGGAAAAGGAAAGGGAAGGTATCCAAGGGCAACCCTTGACCTTAGTGGCCACTTAGGCCCAGGCGCTTTATTTTACTCTAAAGCTCCTTAAAGTGTTTTAGTTCAGTGTTCTCCACAATTTCAGGGTTTGTCAGGACTCAGTCAGTATGCCATTTTAAGTGTGTTATTCAGATTCCATTGCTGTGACATAAATGCCTGAGAAAATCAACTTAAATGTGTCTGTTTGTTTGTTTGTTTGTTTGTTTGTTTTGGCTTGGGTTTTTGTTGGTTTGATTTGGTTGGTTTGGGTTTTGGCTCACAGTTTCCGAGGCCCCAACCACAGTTGGCCAAGGTGAGGAGAGGCTGGGGCGTGAGGTGGGATGTGCCCAAGTATGGAATGTTACATCCTGGCATCAAAGAAGCAGAGAGCGGGAGGGACCAAGGACCAGAAAATGACTTCTGATGTTCATCCCTAGTGACATATTACTGGCTCCTAGACCCCAAGCCCTGCTTTATGCCACCTCCTGAGAGGGTCACCAGATTATAAATCCATCAGTGAAGATTAGTCATGTGATGAAGTCAGAGACCTCAGGACCTCAAAGCCTTTAATCTCTGAGATTGCAGGAGACATTGCAAAGTCAGGGTAGAGCATCAGGACAAAAAAGACTTGATGGAAGTGGCATGAATAGGAGAGTAGACTGTGCACCTTTATGACGAGTCCGCCAGAGAGCCATGGCAGACTTTTTTTTTTCCTTAAGGCTCATTAGGATGCATATGTGATGGCTGGAACTTGTGCAGCAGCCAGGAGGTAGGAGGCAGAGAACGAATGGCAGATGTGGGTGTGAGTTGGGGAGGGGGGCTCTCAAACTCTGGGATGGTCAAACAGCCTTCAGGTAAACTCATTTCGTTGAACTCTAAATGGGTAAGAGATAAATCTCTATCTACTTTTCAAACCACTGCCATTTTGAGTTATATTGAAGTGTATAAATATAATCTCTCTTGCTCACAGCCCACTCTATTCTCTCCTTTAAAGTTCACCTGACAGTACTTTGCAGGTTGTAGCAAGAGGGAAAGCAAGAAAAGATAGTCTGTGCTAAGTTCCTGGCTTTTGTTTTATGTTGGTTTGGTTGGTTTCCTTTTTTTGTGTGTTTGTGTGTTTGTTTTTAATTATTATTTTTATTCTTTTATTGTTGTTTTGTCTTGGCATCCTCTTTCTGACCACCTTCATATGAAAACACCACCAAGAAGTCATGTTCGTGGTCTGTTCTGCCTGAGAAATCATTTCTGGAGCAGCTAAGGCTCAGCTCCCAGCAGATGCCCCAGCTATGGTGACAGTACCCATTCTACAAGGGTTCAGTCATCAACATTTCTTCTCATCTTCCTGTTTTGTATAGCAAGAAGGATCCTTTGTGGCTCCTTTCACTGACAAAAGCCAGGCTCTCTGCAGACCAGCTGGGTCTGGTTTCTATAGCCCTTCTGGTCTCCTGTGGATGGCTATGGAATTCTCAGCCTCACACTGCAGCTCCATTCCACGCCAGGCCCCACAGCAGGGTGGTGCTGGAGATGCCTTCTGTTAGCAGGAAGAGGTCAGATCTCTCATCCATTCCCCTCCCAGGCAGAGAGGAGTTGCCTTAGCCTGGGGACACAGGTGGGTACTACTGCAGAGCTGGGATTGCTGATGGCTGGCTCTCTGTACCCTTCACAGTGCAGAGAAAGCAGGGCCCAAGAGGGCCTCCACAGAGTCCTAGTAGACAAAGGGGACACGGAGGGCGGGCGAGAAGTCCATGCAGGCTCACTGGGGGACTAGAGAAGGAGGCTGGTAAGATCATAGAGCTGTTCAGATATACTGAGTGTTCTGCTCTGTGGTCCAAGACTCTAAGTTTCCAATAATTGTTCTGAGAATAGTCTACGGAGCATGCTGCAAGGGAGAAGAGGGCTGGGTTATAACTCAGGTACAGCTGTGTCTTAAGCAATTGTACACACACACACATACATATATAATACATAATATATAATACACACATATATGGATCTATGGATGGTAGCATTTTTTACACTAGAAGATTGATGTATTACTTAAACGTCTACTTGAAATGTTTGCATCTTAAAAATCCACCATTAGAAGTAAATCTGCGTTGGGGTTCCTGGAGTCAAAATTAATCATTTTATCGAGGTAGAATTTACATGTAAAACTATGCTATACATTAGTTAATGTCACCGGAGTTACATATTTACTAGCCTCGGAGTCATGAACCATCCTTTCTAGTTTAGTATGTTTTCTTACAGCCTACAAATCCTGAATGAATTCTGAAGCAGTCCCACTCGTCCCCCTCCCTCACAATTACTGTGTGCTACCCACTGCTGAAGATCTGCTCACCTGGGATTTTTCTTAGCAATGGAGTTCTAGAATAGTCTATAGAATAAAAGGCCTTATGGTATGTCTGGTAATCCATATGGTTCAGTATGTAAGGGTAGTGATGTCATTCTCTTTTGGCATAGTGATTTTGATGCTCATTCATGTCAGGGTGTGTTTTGATGATTGATCAATATCCTATTATGAAGGCTAGGGTAGTTTTCTGTCTGCTAATATGATAAAATGCCCAGACAAAAGGCAACTTAGGGGATAAAGGGGCTTATTTCTACTTATAGTTCCAGGTTAGAGTCCTTCATTATGGGGGGGTCAAGGTAGAAACTTTAAACCACTTGTTACATCACACTCGTAGCCAAGGGCAGAGAGGGATGCATGCACAGACACTCACTTGCTTGTATGCAGCTCAGTTTCTCCATTCTTATACAGTCCAGGGCTACCTGCCTAGGGAATGGTGCTGCCCACAGGCAACTGGGTCTTCCCATTATCAGTTAACTTAGTGAAGACAATTCCTATAGATGGATGCAATTGTAGACAGTAGAGTGTCCCTCTTCCCAGGTGAATTTAGGTTATGTCACATTGATAGTTAAAGCCAACCATCATGGTGGGTTCACCATATTTGATTTATTGATTTATCAGTGGGTGAGCAATTGAGTTGTTTTTCACTCTGAAGCTTTGATAAATACTTCTGTCATGAGCGTACACAGTCTGTGGTGTGAAATTACGTGTCCATGTCTTTTTGGTAGGATGGCCTTGTCTCATGAAAACAAAATCAGTAGCTCACAGACACAGGGCTTTCCTTCTGGGTTCTAATTCCATGGCGTTGGTCCATGAGCATCCTGGCGCTGGCAGCTCTCCATCTTGATTAATGTAACTTCATGATGAGTCTTAAATCTGGACAATGTGACTTGTGGCGAATTTGTTCTTTCCATTCAAACTCATCTGGCTACTTTGGATTCCATATGGTTCTCTGTGAGTGATAGAAGTAGCTTATTGTTTTCCACAGAAAAAGCCAGCAGGAACTCTGCACGGGATTTCCATTGAATCTGTCAATAGGTTTGCCCTCCCAGCTGCATGTGTCTTCCAGTCCCTGGCCTCATGTCTTCCCAGCCTCTTGGGTTTTAAGTTCCTTCTGCAATACATTATGACTTTCAGAGTCCATGTCTCAACTTCCCTTGTTAAGTTTATCCCTAAGTACTTTATTCTTTTTGATGTTGTGCTAAGTAGAAAGGGCTTCTTAATGTCATTTGAGGATGTCCATTGTACCACAATCCAATTGATGTCTGCATATTAATCCTGCATCTTGCCACCCCACTGATATAATTTATTAGCTGTAATTGTAATGGATTCACTTGGATTTTCTATATGCTGATCATGTCTTCTGTGATTAGAAATGTTCTTACAGCTTCCTTCCAATTCTAGGTGGTTTTATTGCTTTTCCTGTCCAAATGCCATGACCAGATCCCAGGTTGCCACATGAGCGAAGCAGGGAGAGGAGACAGGCTTCATGTGCACATGTGTATGAACATGTGGAGACAAGAGGACAAGCTCATGTATCTCCCTCAGGAGCCATCACCTTACTTCAGAGACAGATTCTCACCATCTGGGATGGGCTAGTTGCCCATCAAGCCCTGTTTCTACCTCCCCAAGAATGAGATTACAAGCTCACTCATATCCCCTTACCTGATTTTTTTTTTAACACATAGGTTCTGGGGTTCAAATTCATGTCTTCACACAGCACTGGGCTGTCTCCAACCAGTTTGATTTAGGATGGAACTATAGTCCTCAATGTTAGCTTTCATGTTAGCATGTGGGCTGGGTGCCTTGGTGTCAAGCCAGGACACGAGAACTGGGGTTGGGGTACCAAGAGGTACACTTTGCTGGGGGGATGGTCATTCATTTCTTTAGTGGTTCTCCTCTGACCCAAAGCCCAAAAATTCTAAACTCTACCTATGTCTCTTTTGCTCAGCTATTGGCCATTGACATCTTTATTTACCAATCAAAGATAACTTGGAGACCAGGGTCACTTGGGTCTACTTGTAGACTCCAGGTCTTGGGGGCCCATACTTACTATTACATAGACAGCAAGACCAAACATTAACACTTTATCCATTGACTCATCTCTTTACCAATAACTAATTTCTTCGCTCACTGCATCGTTTCTTCACTAATTCACTCATTCATTCACTCATTCACCCATTAACAACTTCATTCATTCATTCATTCATTCATCCACTTCCTCTTTTCACTCACTCTACCATTCATCTCTTCATTCCCTTGATCAATCATGTGCTCACTCAGTCGCTCGTTCACTCCTCCATTCGTGCATTCATCAGTTCACTCATTCATCCAACTATTCTTTCATTCACACATTCATTTGTTCACCCCTTCATTCATTTATTGTCATTCATTCATTCATTCCATTAGGAAGCCCTCGAGAGGCCTCGATTCTCAGCTTTCCCCTCCCCCCAAGTTCATTTGCATTCCTTGCAAGGAAGTCCTCCACCATGAAGTGTCAATGGAGATGGGGAGGGCAGAACAGAGGCTGAGTTGGAAACTTGTGTTTCTCAATGGAAGACACTTCTGTGCGGAAGGAGTTTGTCTGTGCCTCTGGTAGAAGAGGAGAGGAACCATGGGTTCTTCTGGAGAAGGAGCCCTGTTTCTGGGACACAGCCACCACTGGTGACCTAAGCCACATTTGCAGATGTCAGTGAGCACAGATAGTCAGGTCATGTGACCATGGTGTCCTTGGAGCTTGCTGAGTTATCACCAAGGGGTCATGCTCACCACTCTTGTCCATGCCACAACCTGGAATCTTTAGGTAGATCAAGTCTCTTCCATTGTAAGACTTCAGACATCAGTGACCAACCAGATCTATGAGGTTCCACCCTCATGGAGCAAGCTCTTCTGGCCTAGCTTCTTGTAGCATCCCTTACTTAGCAGAGATGACCTTCTGTGACTCCATGCTGCTCTGTGGGGCTGAAGGCCTGCTTGTGGGAGGATGTCCTTCACACACACACACACACACACACACACACGGGAGCACACACACACACATCGGGTAGCAAAGGTCACAGAGGGGCAGAACAACACTCCACTTACTTTTGCCTTCTCTCTCTCCTTTATCTCTTTGAAGAGGTTCCAGAACCTTTTCTCTTGCTATCATTCATAGTTCTGTGCCAGGGGTTAAGAGCTGGATACAACTACTCTTCCCTTTGAATCAAATGAGTATTAATAGCTATGCTTCCTTGACTATGTGATGGGGGAGGGGAGTGCAAGTGCTTGTAAAGTGCATACATACATACAGAAGCCAGAGGACAAGTTTAGGTTTATTTCCTTGGGAGCCATCCACTTGTTGATTTATCATTCATTCATTCACTCATTCATTCATTCATTTTTGAGAAAGGATCCCTCCCTGGCTTGGAACTTGGAAGCAAACAAACCATGCTGGCCTGCCTAGCAAAGTGCTACACAGATCATCTAGTCTCTGCATCCCCAGCTCTGTGATTACAAGTTCTGGCTTTTTATTTATTGTTTGAGAACTCTATGTGTGCATATAATGTGCTTTGATCAAACCCACTTCCGCACTGTCTTCGCTCCATCTCTACCTCTATCCCTCCCAGTACTTTTCCCTCCCAACTTTCTGTTTTCTGTTTTTAAACCCACGGAGCCGGTTTAGTGCTGCCTGGATGTACCTGGGTATAGGGCCCTGGCCTGGAGCATGCACAGTCTCTCAGGAGCCACATCCCTGAAAGAAACTAGCTCTCCCTTCCCAGTAGCCATCAACTGCTAGTAGCTCCTTGGTTAGGGGTGGGACCTCATGCGATTGTCCCCATCCATCCTGGGATTTTGTAGGTTGATCGTTTAAAGGTCTTGTGAGTGATGTCACAGTCCCGTGGGTTCCTGTGCAATATTTTACTGCCGGTTTCCACTTTTTTCTTCCTGCCATCTCTTCCGAGATGATCCCTGAACCTTAGGGAGAGGGTCGTGATACAGACGTACTACTTAGAAGCCAGGCACACTGAAGTCTCTTACTCTATGCATGTTGGCCCATTGTGGGCCTTAATCACCCTGTGCTCTGGGGAACACAAACCAAACCAAACCGTTTTTTCCGACGGGGACTGACCCACAAGTGCTGGATTCTTTGACACGGGTCCTGGGCTAAAACTCCCGGGGGGCTTTGGAGGCCATCACTTTGCCAACTGAGCCCTTTTCCCAGCCTCCATCCATTCTGCACAGTGAGCTCAGTCTGCATCCGTTCTGAAGGAGGAGCTCAGACACCTGGCAGGTGGCACATCAACAGAACTCAAGCACCTAAAGAGAGGTGCGTGGTTTTTCTTGGGCCAGAGTGTTCATGTTCATCATTAAATCCATGTGGCTTTGTCAGCGGCTTGATGGGTTCTAATTTAAGGATGGTAGCTAATGAGTCTTTATTGCAAGATAAAACTAATTTGAAAGCGTGCTAATGAGTGAAGTTTTATATCAGAGAAGGCAAAATATTAATTTAGCACCCAAGAGGACCAGTGATGAAGGAGGTTTTAATTTTTTAATACGTTCCGCGAAATTGCAGGTGGAATAGCAATAATTATGGTGGTTGGCCTCAACAGGGCCGGGCCTCAGTTTAGTTCTATTCAAGCTTATGGGGGAGGGAGGGTCTAACCTGGTGTAAACCTGGTGCTTATCTCAGGACCCATTAGCCTGGTGGATCTCACAGACTTCCAGAAGACCCTTATATGAATTTTATGAAAAATTTTATCTTATTTATTTATCTATTTATCTGGGGTTTTTGTTGTTGTTGTTTGAGATAGAGTCTCACTTAGCCCAGGCTGCCCTGAGACAAGGTACTTCATGGCCCCTACTTGTTCAAACCCAGGTGATGTACTCCTCCGATGAAGGGCTGTACAGGTTCTGGGGGGATCCAGAGGTGAGGACATCTGTGTCTTGATGTTGCTCGCAGTGCAGGGGCAAGCAAAGGAGGAGGAAGTGGGCCATGCGATTTTTAGTTTTCATGCACGAATTTCATCGTAAGTGCTCCCGAATACCTCCTCTCTCCTCCACGGGCCTGGGGTCCCTAAAGGGTTGGCCAAGTAGGTAGGAGTCATTGTCCTCCCCCTGTGTTTTCAGGGAACAGAGATGACTGATGTCACTGAGATAGATCTTGGAACATTCTTCCAGGGCGGGTGGCAGGGGCACAGATGCAGTGCAGTGACTTTGAGTTCTAAGGATGTCTGCCTATAAATCTGTGCAGGACAGCTGACAGACTGGCGGATTGGCTAGGGGCAATTGGAAATTGCCAGAGTGGCCCTAGTCCTCTCCTAGACCTCAGTGAAAGCGAACCTTTGAAGTCCAGACTTCTCTACTAGCCAGGCTCACTGGTTAAAGAAAATCCATGGGGATTGGGGGTGCCTCACGGGCAACATCTTGAACTGGTTTCAGGCGGCTGGGGCTCTGCAAAAGCGGAAACACATTTCCCCACATTCCTTTTCCTTTTAATTCTTTTTCTTTTTTTTTCTTTTCCTTTTTCTCTTTTCTTTCTTTTCTTTTCTTTTTTTTCTTTTCTTTTCTTTTTTTTTTAATGCCCAGTGCCTGTGAAGGAGGTGGAGGCCATCTGCTTCCAATCTCAAAACACTTAGCACTCCACAGCAGACTGGGGCCAAGGACGTTTGATGCTTGGCCATCCCCAGGCCCCACAGACTCTTGAAAGAAAAGGGAGGCCCCCCCCAACTCTCCTCAGGGGGAAAAGCATCTCAGGTTGCTTGATGACCCCGAGGCTGTGCCAAATCATGTGTGTGTGATCTATTCCTGAGAGCGTGAGGCTGGGGTGGGGTGGGGGGACTGAGGGGCTGAGGAAGGGGCCAGGGGGAGAGTTGTGTGCCCTAATCATTCCTAGATATCATGAGTTATTCCCTCTCTCTATCTCTAACCAGATTCAGTATCCTACTTTTGTTTTTTTAAAAAGTCATTTTTAAAAAATTTTTTTTAATTGTCATGTATTCATGTTCTCTATTTTCAGGGCACAGTGTGACATTTGAATGAATGGGCACAACATGCCACCATCTATCGGGCTCATTGGCGTAGCCATCCCTGCAGACACTTTTTGTTTCTCTGTACTGAAAGCACTCAAAAATCCTCTGACTAGCTGATTTGAAACCTATGATTAATTGCTGTCAACCAGCAGCCCAACCAACCTCACTACTGACTGCCAGCAGCCATACATCCCTCCCACCCACGCCCAGGGTCACGGGGCCTCCTAACTTGTGAAATGACCGGATTAGGGAAAGTGCAGGTAATCAGCTATGTTAAGTCTCCTGTAACAAACAAGCACATTGCTATGGGCCAAGAGCAAGCAGTGCTTGATAAAGCCACGCCTACACATGACCTGGAAGAGGGATGCAGGCTCCAGGTAGTGTCTCCTCCATCACTCAGGGGTCGCTTTCCCTAGTCACAGGGTCCCTCATCAGTCACCTCTGCTCTTTCATGTTTGTGTGTGTGTGTGTGTGTATGTGTATGGTGTGTGTGTGTTCATCTGTGTGCAAGTACACACATATGTATGTATGTATGTATGAACATATTAGATTACAAAGGTCAACCTAGAATGCCATTCCTCATTAGCTGTTCACTTTAGGTTTTTTATGTAAGTACACTGTAGCTGTCCTCAGACACTCCAGAAGAGGGAGCCAGATCTCGTTACGGATGGTTGTGAGCCACCATGTGGTTGCTGGGATTTGAACTTATCACCTTCGGAAGAGCAGTCAGGTGCTCTTACCCGCTGAGCCATCTCACCAGCCCCCCACTTTAGTTTTTAAGACAGGGTCCCTTACTGGTCTGAAGCTCAAGGACAGGCTAGGCTAGCTGTCGATGGAGCTCTGGGCATCCATTCACCTGTCTCCACTTCACCAGTACTGAGATTACAAGGTTAATATTCATATCCTACCCGGCCTTTAGCATGAACTTTCCTAGGTCCTTGAATCTGCAGAGCAAGCATCCGTGCAGACACTACATGCACAGGATGTGAGGTTGAAGGAAGAAGGGAAGACTTGACTTCTCATTCTTCATCTTTGTCCCTAGATCTGACCCCACGCAAGAGATTCCATCCTGACCCTGCTCTCTCAATGTTCAGGTTAAAGGTCAAGCCCTCCTCCAGGTGGATCCCTCCACTGCCCAGTAGGTGGTATGGAGCTGACTTATTTTAAAGCCAATTTGCTGTCATGGGCAACATAGAGCAAGGGTCTTCTTACCTCGTCTGTCCCTGCCCTGCAGGATATGGAAGAGCTCCGGCCAGCCATGTTCTATAGTCAGGTGCCATATTTCATCCACTGAGTCTTGGGCAAAGCCTGCAGTCTAAATCCTGACCCCATGTGAGGTCGTTGGAAGACAGTATTGGGCCATATCCTACCAGCAAATGAAGAGAATATGAAAGGAGGATGATTTGAATATCAATGCCATAAGTGCAGCCCCCCTCCCCAAAATTGGTGAAACATTAAAATGCTTTGCAAATAATAATAATAATATAATCATTTTCTTTATGGCACATAAAGGAGGACCTGCGACTCTGTTTTCTTAAAACGCTCACTCTTGCTGCTGTTCCCCACCACCACCAGCACTGAACTAACATCCACTAACATCCTCTTCATCCTCTTCATTTTCTGTACAAGCTAACGGAGACCACCTGGTTGTCATTCAAATGTACTTTTTGTAATAAAAGCAGCTCAAATATAATTGTTTTCATTACTTCCTCTTCTGAATGGAAAGCCCCAGTCAACTTCTCTCCCCCACTCCACCTCAAACTCCCTTCTCTTTGCTCTGATATTTTCCTTCCTGTTTGAAGTGGGTACTCTTTTAACTTTCCATTATTTTCCCAGCAGCTGTGTCGGGAAAACTCCAGGGCATCCGTGCCACTCATGCAGTAGGGAGGAGAGCCACCCAGAGGAGGACTGGCCTCTGACCTGACCATAGAGAGGGCAGGGTCTGGGTAGAGGAGCCTCTGTTCTCTGTCAGACAGCCTGCTGGGCTTTGGGTTTGGAATGAGACGGGGAGTGGGGAGTGGAGCCTTCTTTCATCCCATGTCTGCTGAGCAGATGTGTCTGCAACCCAGGAAATCTGCAACCATGAGAGGAGCAAGCCATCAGAACTTGGTAAACCAGATCAGGGACTGTGAGAGGAGCGCGTAGTACTTGGTAGCCCAGAGAGGCTAAGCAGAAGATGTTGGGATGGGACGGCCTGCCTGGAGGACCCATATTCAGGGATCTTCTGGTTAGAAAACTTCTCTCTCTCTCTTTCTCTCCTCCTCCCTCTCCATTTTTTTCATCCCTGCCCACACACACACACACACACACACACACACACACACACACACTCACTCACACATACACACATACACTCACATACACACTAACACACACATTCATTCACACATACATAGACACACTCATTCATACACATTCATACACACCCCTCAGTAGTACATGGGTAACTGCCACCCTGGCTTTGCCTCAAAGGCATTAGATACCTGTCTGGCCACTTCAGACTTTTTTTTTTTTTTTTTTTTTTTTTTTTGGTGCAGCTCAAGAGCTATTTCATCTCTCCATCTTCCCCAGACCCCAAAGTGGGGACAGCAGGAGACAGCGAGCATGTACAAGGGTGGCCACAGGACTTGTAAAAGGCAGCCACCTCTGCCTCCACTGGGGTTTGGGGACCTCAAAGAGGGCTCGAGTCTGTAATGTTTTAGGAGTTCTCTCATCTCCCTAATACCATGCACGTGTGTGTGTGTGTGTGTGTGTGTGTGTGTGTGTGTGTGTGTGTGTATCTTAGTTTCCTTTCTTTTGCTGTGTAAGTACCCTGACTAAAGCAATTTGCAGGAGAAAGGTTTATTCTGCGTCACAGTTCCAGACTACAGCTTGAGCAGGGTAGAGAAGCGAAGGCTGCAGGAGCCTGACACTGGTTACATCATCAGGTCCACAAGCAGGAAGTGGGAAGTAAGGAAGGCAAGCTGCTGCTTAGCTCTCCTCCTCATCTCTACATCCCAGGACCCTCTGCTGAGGAAACAGTCCCTCTCACAGTCAAATTAATGCAGTCACCAATACAGTGAAGGTAATCCCTCCCAGCCACGCTAAGAGGCCCGCCCCCAGCCACGCCCAGAAGCCCTCTCCTCGCTTTTAGAGCCCTTGTCAATGCTCAAAATTAACACTCAGCATTGCAATGTGCTTGTGTGTCTATGTGAATGTGTAAGCATATATGTGAACTTGGCTACGCGTGTGTGTGTGTGTGTGTGTGTGTGTGTGTGTGTGTGTGTGTAGGCCAGAGATTAATGCCAGGTATTTTCCTTAGTTCCTCTTTACCTTAGGTTTGTTTGTTTGTTTGTTTGTATGTTTGGTTTGGTTTTGGTTTGGTTTGGTTTTTCAAGACAGGGTTTCTCTGTGTAGCTCTGGCTGTCCTGGAACTCACTTTGTAGACCAGGCTGGCCTCGAACTCAGAAATCCGCCTGCCTCTGCCTCCCAAGTGCTGGGATTAAAGGCATGCGCCACCACTACCCAGCTACCTTAGTTATTTTAAAGACAGAGTCTCACTAAACATAGAACTCATAGGTTGGCTAGACTGGCTGTCCTCTGAGCTCCGAGGATACACCTATCTCTGCCTCAGTGCTCTGGGGTTACAGGCACGTACTATCAACTGGCTTTTTAAAAAATATATTCAGTGTGTGTGTGTGTGTGTGTGTGTGTGTGTGTGTGTGTGTGTATGCACACACTCACTTAAATGTGGGCATTCATGCACACACATGTGCATGTGTGCTGTATGTACTTGTGCAACAATGCATGTATGAAGGCAAAAGACAATTGTGTGAAGTCATTCTCTCCTTCTATTTTCCCGGGGTTTGAACTCAGAATTCCAAGTTTGCTTGACAAGCACCCTTACCCACTGAGCCATCTTGCCGGCTCCAAATGCCTGGCTTTTATGTGGTTCTGAAGATCTGAATTCGGGCCCTCATGCTTGAGCGATCCTCTCCAGCCCTGCCAGGGATTCATTAACAAGGGATGTTGCTCATTTAAAAGTCTTTTTTTTTTCCTTTTTCCTTTCCTAGTCAAAAGTACATTTATTTCTAACTTCCCTTTTCTCACATATTCCCTCAGAAACTCTGATGTCTCTCTTCCCACTGGTCTGGGGGCACTCCTCTTCCTGAGGGCTATAGTTCTCAGACCACATAAAATTCAAATCTTCTGGAACAGCGCAACTCCCTCCTCCCCCCACAGCGAGCTCCGGATGGTGTCTGAGTTTCATCTTTACAAGGGGCCTTTAAAGCCGCCTGGGCCCCCTTCAAAACGCCCAGCCCCCTTTGTCCAGATGGGGACTGGGGTGGCCAGGCTGCCCGGCTGATTGTGTGCCGAGCAGTCCTCCCAGGGTAGGCTGTGATTTATACGCATGGGCTTGTCACCGGGTGAAAGGAAGGGCCACTTTTTCATTTTGATCAAATGCTAGGTTTGAAAGCCACCCACTGCCGTAAACTCAGCTGGATCCGCGGGCCCTAGATGAAACACATTGCCTGCTTTGTTGCTGAGATGGTGTTTCGGAAGGCTGTGTGAATGCTCTTCCCTTGGCTCAGCTCTCACACACACAAGAAGTGTAGAGCAGAGAGACTGACTCCCTGGCTCGGGCCTCAGCCCAGGGGAGAGGTTGGAGAAGGTGCTGTTCACTGTCCAGCCTGCAGCTTTCTTTCTAACAAGCCGGACCCACGCCTCTGATCCGCAAATCTTTCTTCTCTTCATCCTGCCCCGGGGCCTCCCTCCTAGCATCCTTTGAAAGCTGTAAAGTGTTACCATCCTTTTCCCCAATTTAGACAAGGGCATGGTGCCAGCCTGCTGACTCCCTCCCTCCCTTCCTCCCCTCCCCCATACACCCCCCCTCCCCGTGGTCCTGCAGGATGCAGGAGTTTTAAAAGGTGCCTCTCTGTGTGACCTGAGCTTGTGTCAGCCCTCAACAACATTTGGACTTCTCAGCTGGAGGAGCTTAGGTCCCCAGCATCACGGGGGCTGTTTGATGGCTTCCTGGACTGCTGGCAGCCTTGTGACTTCACAGTAAACAGGACTTGGAAGTGAGTCTTTTCTCATTGTTCTTGGTGCCAGCAAGGCCTGAGGGAAGTGTGGTCCAGCCCCAAGCAGCAGAAAACATCTTAGTCTATGAAGTTTAGGGGGTGCACTAGGAGCATTCTAAGAGCCCCCACAAGCTTCACCTTCCCAGGTCACCTATATTTATTAAGCATGTTTTGTGTGAAGGATTATTTAATAGGAAAAAATAGCCTTGTGTAGAAAAATGGGTTGGAGAGATGGCTCAGTGCAATGGCTGCTCTCACAGAGGACCTGGGTTCAGTTCTCTCACAGAGATGGTGGCTCAGGCTCACAACCATTTGTAATTGGAGTTCCAGGGGATCCAATATCCTCTTCTAGACCCCATGAGCACCAGGCATGCATATGTGCATAGATACTCATGGAGGCAAAACACATAAAATAATGTAATGAAATAATTTTTTTCTTTATTTTATTTATTTATTTATTTATTTATTTATTTTGTTTTTTCGAGACAGGGTTTCTCTGTGTAGCCCTGGCTGTCCTGGAACTCACTTTGTAGACCAGGCTGGCCTCGAACTCAGAAATCCGCCTGCCTCTGCCTCCTTAGTGCTGGGATTAAAGGTGTACGCCACCATGCCCGGCTCTTTATTTTATTTTAAATTTATTTTTTATACTCCATATTTCATCCCCCCCATCCACCCACTGATTGTTCCACATCCCACATCTCCTCCCCACCCCACTCTGTCTCCATGTGGATGCCCCCACCCCCTACCCCACCTGACCTCTAAACTCCCTGGGGCCTCCAGTCTCTTGAGGGTTAGCTTCATCGTCTCTGAATGAACACAGACCCAGAAGTCCTCTACTGTATGTGTGTTGGGGGCCCCATATCAGCTCGTGTATGCTGTCTGTTTGGTGGTCCAGAGTTTGAGAGATCTCGGGGGTCCAGATTAATTGAGACTGCTGGTCCTCTTACAGGAAGCTGCCCTTCTCCCCAGCTTCTTTCAGCCTTCCCTAATTCAACAACAGGGGTCAGCTGCTTCATTGATTGGGTGCAAATATCTGCATGTGAGTCTTTCAGCTGCTTGTTGGGTCTTTTGGAGGGCAGTCATGATAGGTCCCTTTTGGTGAGCGCTCCATAGCCTCAGTAATAGTGTCAGGCCTTAAAACCTCCCCTTGAGCTGGATCCCACTTTGGGCCTGTAGCTGGGCCTTCTTTTCCTCAGGCTCCTCTCCATTCTCATCCCATGAGATAATTTCTTTTAAAAAAAAATCTTTTTAAAATGAAAAATAAGTACATTTGGGAAAGCAAGGCATGTTGGGAAGGAGACGACATAGGTGAGGTAAATGGTACTCAGGAAAGAACCTGTTCCTACAACTGTGATGTCAGATAAGGGGGTTGCACTAAAGTCAGAAGCTGCAAGAGGAATGGTGTAAAATGGGAAGATAGAGGGTCCAAAGGCACCGGGGAGGGAGCAATTGGAACCCCAAGCCAGCAAGTGTGGCAGCAGCAGTTGAAATGAAAGGGGCCATCCCAGCAATAGGTTTGGAAAAGTAGGCACCACAGTGATGGTTTGGTAAAGACAGTGGGTCATTTCAAAGCACCCCAAATGAGCGCTCATCTTTAGAACACCTTCCTGGAGCAAGGATTTCTTCAGAACAAATACATGAGCACTGTGCACATACACTCTCTCTCTGAGGAGAAGCCAGCTCTTCCAGTGAGTTGGACAGGAAATACTAAGGTGGATTCATGGCAGTTACATAAGACATGCTCAAGCTGGATTAATGATCCCTGACCCAGTCTAGGTTCCCGTCCTCAGCTGGTAACAAGGTTGTAGCTATGTCCCGATGTGTCTAGGCCAACCACACACAATATCTCAATGTACCATTAAGTCCTTGAGATGGGCCAATCCAAACTGAGATCTTCTGTGAGTATAAAATACCCACTTGATATTTGTCTCAAGATGTAAAAATGAGAAGGAAAAAAACTTACATAAATACGTTATGTAGCAATTACACATTGAAATGGTGATATTTGGATATATTGGGCTAAATGTGTTGTTAATATTAACCTCGCTCCACTCATCTTGTGCTTTGTAGGTAGCTCTAAGGAAAGTTAATATATTTAGTCCAGTATTTGAGGCTTGTGTTCTCTACCCATCATTCAGATGCAGCTGGTCTGAGCAATTTGCTTCCTTGTTCTTTGGAGATAAAGGAAGGCATGAGATCCAATGGGGATCATGGCTCTCATGTCACGTAAGGAAACTGAGTCAGGCATAAGACTAGGTGCTGGCTGGTTTTAACTATCAGCTTGACACAACCTAGAGTCTCAACTGGGGAATTATCTGGATCAAGTTGGCCTGAAATTTGAGGTAGGGTGGTTGTCATTACTGTTAGTTGATGTGGGAAGACACAGCCAATTGTGGGCAGCACCATTCCCTAGGCAGGGGTTCCTAAACAATATAAAAGAGGAGAAAACTACCAGCAAACATTCATTCTCTTTCTGCTCTTGACAGTGGATAGGATATGACTAGCTCCTTCAATGCCTGCCTTGACTTCCCCCAAAATGATGGAATATAATTTGGAATTGTGAGCTGAATAAACCCTTTCTTCCCTAAGTTACCTGTCTGGACATTGCAGCTTCTGCAGGCTGTACAGCTGTATGGTGCAGCTCAGGGAGGGAGATTTCCCTCTCTGCTCTGCTACATAGCTCACCTTGTGAGCATACTTAAAGCAAGGTGACATGGCAAAGACAGTTGCTACCTCTGGTTTTAAGTGTGCTTGAATCCAGTCTCGTTCTGGCCACAAATGACCAGACACTTGCTCTTGGAAACCTTTTCAAATCTTTTTCTCTATTTGTAAAACAGCAATGGTGGTGGTCACCGGACCCTTGAAGGGCTTGGTGATGGAGTTAGCTAAACAATGTTGTTGAAGTGTGACTCGTGTACCATAATATCCACCCTATTGTGTGAGCTATTCAAATGCATCTTAGAGCCTTCCCTGCTCTGTGCAGACATCACTGTGGCTTTGGTTGTAAGTGGTTCACTAATCCAGTAAGACCCATCTTGTCCCGTCGGACCCACCGCAGCCCAGATGGTCTCATCTTTGTCATTGTGGACTACTAGAAGCCATCTTGATCCCGTGAAGAAAAACTGAGACTGGAGGTAAACTAAGAGACGCAGAGAAACCAACTTCTCTGCCATCTATGGCTGCATCTTGCTTTTCTCCTGGGAATTCCAGAGGCCGATGCACACCCTTATCTTTAAAAATATGTGTGTGGCACATGTGGCTTTGTAGCTTAATTTCAGTGAAGTTTTTGATCTTGTATAAGTGGACCTATCTTGACTCATATATTCAATAACAAATTATAGGGGCAGTGTGGAGTAGTGTGGTGCAGTGTGGTGAGGGAAGACAGAGGGAGAAAACAGCACACATAGCCCATGAGAACTGAGATAGATATGAACCTGTGAGAGAGAACAAAGGTTCAACGTGCTGAGAGCCATTGTGGGATATCTACAGTGTCTACCCATAACCCCACTTTGCTGAGCTAGTCACACTTTAACCGTTCCTTTGCACAATAATATTCCAGAGCCCGGTTATTAATTCCTTAAACACCATCTTGTTCCACAGGAGGAGAGTCATGAATCTGCTGGAAGCACAGTAAGACTGAGTGCATACAAATAAGAGAATGAAGCAAAGGGGGGAATACGGACAGGAGAGGAACCGGAAGCTGATGGACGCTGGTCCCCTCTCCCTCATCAAGGCTTGGGGAACATCATTGGGAAGATGGGTAGAAAGGATTTAAGAGCCAGAGAATGGGGAGAGAAAGCCATGAGATACTGGCTTCTGGATATGACAGGGCTGTCACACACGTTGAACCATAGCAGCCATGGTTGCCTGAACAAGAGCAAGCCAGTTAAAATATCCCAGTATAAATGAGAAGGGTCTACCAAGACCCCACCCCTAGCTGAGGAGCTAGCATCTGGGAAAGGGAGAGTCAGTCTTCATTAGAGGTCCCTGATAGACTGCTCGTGACCCAGTGGATGACCTCCAAACCCATGCACATAAAAATCAACAGTAACTGAACTCAGTGGGTCAAAAATAAATAAATTGCAATTTTTTTTGTCTGTTTGCTATTGGAGATAGGATTTCTCTGTGTGGCCCTGGATGTCCTAGAACTCGCTCTGTAAACCAGGTGGCCCTCAAACTCAGGGATCTACCTGCCTCTGCCTCCTGAGTGCTGGGATTAAAAGAATTCACCATCACAGCCCAGCTATAAATTACAAATTTTAAAAGGAGGAAATGAAGGTACTCCAAAGGGATGCTTGTGTCTTTATCAGACTATTGAAATGGTGGGCCTCAAAGAAGCAGGAATTTCCCTGATACTGGGAAAAGGAAAAGATCCAGCCTGAGGTAGACTTGTCTTCTGGAAAGAGACTCACACAGTTTGAGCAACTGGGCAGCCCATCTTACAGGATGAGATGGAAGCCCAGTTAGTGATAGGTCTATTCTGACCGCACCTTGACTGGACCTGCTTAGGTGTGCACATCCCTGGTCCTGTACTTAAACATCAGTCTCACTCCAGGACCTACGTAGGGATGACTGTTGGGCCCCTCTGTCCTTCTTCCCAATGCAGCACATTGAATAAATCTCCTTTTTACTCTTTCTTTAAAAAAAAAAAAAATGGACATGAGGTTGGAAGGAAGGCGTGTTGGGGGATCCTGGGGCAGTTAAAGGAGAAATTAGGGTGTGTGTGTGTGTCTGTAAGTAATGAAGCTGAGAGATGTGAGAAGAGATGCTGAATTTAAAGATGAGCACAAGGAAGAGAGATTTATGCCATTTACTCTCAGCTTTGAAGCTCTCAATACTAGAGGAAACGTGGCTACCTTCTAGAATATGATGTGCATAACCTTACACCAACTGGTTGTTAAGTCTTTCTTAAGCCTCTTCCTACTGCAGCTCATGTATTCAATTACAGCACTCCAGCTGCATCTTCTTGGACCTCAGTCTGTGGTCCAGCCCCTGTGTGTGCATTTGGTGTGTGGACCTGTCAAGGATGCTTTCGGCTGCAGGGTGAAAAGAAGGCTCACCACCAAGGCTCACAGCCAGCCATAATGGAGTGAACTCCAGGGACGGGTCCCGGCTATGTGCAGAATGACTCTGTGGTATTCTCACAAGTTCTGTAGCCGCCTAATTGACTCTCCTCACAAAATCAAAACCTGATTCTGGCCTCTGTCTCACCACGTACTGAGTTGAGAAAGGAAGTTGCAGCAGGGGCCTGTTCCTTCATCCTTTCTTGCTAAGCCTTTCCATCGAAGCCACCTCCCTAAGTGTATCTGACCAGACCAGGATCACCTTCACCTTCATGGTAGACTCAGAATTGTAGAGCCTGCTTAAAAGAAATAGGGCTCATGATTGGCAAGGCAATTATCATCACCCGCTGAACTCGACAAATCAGACTCTCTGTGTGAGGGAGGAAAGGCATGGATATAGAATGAGAACTGGTGATATCTGCTAGAGAGAAAACGGGTGAGTTAGTCTCCATTCCTGGGCAGGTGGCTTCCTTTAGTGTGTATGGGACAGAGGGGCTGACCAACTCGTAGGCAAATGACTTCCTCTCTACACATAGGATAGAGCAGGAGGTAGGGGATGGGGTGGGGGTGGAGGCATCTCTTAGGAAGATTGCCCATCTTTTGTGTATAGGATAAAGGAGTAGGCAGAATTCTAGGGAAATCTCCCCCCCCACACACACACATACTTTGTGTATATGTTGGAAGACTGGAGTACATTCTAGGCTGATGGTTTTTTCTCTGGATATAGGGCCGAGGGGTATGAGCTGAACCTCTAATTACAAAAGGTGACCTCGAACCCACGTCAGGAGCAGAGGCCTGAGTTTGTTGACTGCCAAGTTTCATTTTAAAGGCAGAGGAAAGATTCACTCTGGAATATGGGAGAATATACAGGGGACTCACGGGGGAGCGTGTGATCTCTGGTGAGGTTCTATCTGCTGAGGATTTGGGCAGTTGTGAACATGAGTCAAGAGGGGCTGGGAAGGAACATGGGGACTTGCATGAGGAACTTCCAGCTTGGCCTCCATTCTCATTGATTTGGCTTAAATCAGACAAGCACTTAGCGTTAAAAATAAAACCTGAGAGCTGGGGAGATGTCTCGGTGGGTAAATCGCTTGCTGCACATACATGAGGATCTGAGTTTGGGTTCCCAGCACCCACATAACAAGCTAGAGGAGGCAGTACACATCTGTAATCCCAGTGCGGAAGGGTGAAGACAGGAGGAGACCTACAACTTGTTGGCTAGCCAGCCTACTTGTATCCGTGAGCTCCAGGTTCAGCAAGAGACCCTGTCTTTAAAAAAAAAAAAAAAAATGTCAACTTCTGCCTCCACATGCATGTATGTATACAGAAACATGTGTACACGTGGCCTTGCACATGCATGCACGTGTGCGTGCATACATAACACACACCACACACAGACACACACAAATGATGCCTGAATCATGGGCTCTGGAATCTGACTTTCTAATTTGAATCTGGTTTTGTGTGTGTGTACACAAAGGCTGTTACTTCTTTTTTTTCTTTTCTTTCTTTTTTTTTCCTCGTTCCGGTCAATCTTGCTCCCTCTGGTCTGTCCCGCTCGCTCCAGCCAGCCCTGCTCGCTCCGGCTGCCCCCATTCGGCCCTGCTTGCTCCGGCTGGCCCCGCTAGCTCCAGTCAGTCCCACTTGCTCTCTCCAGTCCAAGGATTCTTTATTATTATTATTCATAAGTACGCTGTAGCTGACTTCAGATGCACCAGAGGAGGGCATCAGATCTTATTATGGGTGGTTGTAAGCCACCATGTGGTTGCTGGGATTTGAACTCATCACCTTCGGAAGAGCAGTCGGGTGTTCTTACCCACTGAGCCATGTCACCAGCCCTCTTTTCTGTTTTTGAGACGGGGTTTCTCTGTATAGCCCTGGCTGTCCTGGAACTCACTCTGTAGACCAGGCTGGCCTCGAACTCAGAAATCCGCCTGCCTCTGCCTTCCCAAGTGCTGGGATTAAAGGCGTGTGCCACCACTGCCCCACAAAGGCTGTTTTTCTAAATGAGGTCATTTTACAGGTACCAGGACTTAGGACTTGGACATATCATTTATAAGGCATGATGATCCCAGGGAGTGAGACCCAGGCAACATATTGGGATGGGGTTGGGTCAGCCATTCTAAGCAAGGTAACGAATATAGCCTGGGGATGGATTTTGAGGCATCAACAGGTACAAAGGCTCCAGAGAGAGCAAGGAAGAATGCTGGGCCTGCTGGGTAGGGAGTGAAGGCAGGATAGGGAATATGGGGTGGGGAAGGAAGATGGTTTAGGGGCCAGGCATACACTGCTGGGCTCAGAGGTGGCCAGGAGCACATTGGCCTTGGGGAATTGGGGGGAAAGGACTTCCGAGCTCTGAGTTGGGTTTGTGCTGTTTTTTTTTCTGGCTTCCTGTTTGGAGGAGGCTGTCTGCACAGCGTTGGCTCCGCAGCTGTTAATTGGCAGGAAGCGATAATCACGCAAGAATGGCTGAAATCATCAGTTAGGGATCTTGTTTTTTTGGAAGTAAGTGAAATCCTGAGATCGCCTGCCCTAATTATTTCCTGGCTTAAAGAAACCAGGTGCGTTGAAGACATTTTTTTTCCTCTTCTGATTTATGGAGGTCTTGGGGTCTGAGTTTTGAAAGTGCTGAGGGAATGAAGTTCTGGGTGTCGTCCTAGGAATAAGAAACTTTTCTACTTATCTCACGATAAAAATCTCTTCGATTAGCTTATCTAAATTCTGACAAGTTAAAATGTGTCCTAGATTTTTTTTTTCTATAGGTACCAGTTTAAAATTTTCATTACGGCTATTTGCGGGGTGGGGGGTGTATGTGTGTTCTCATGCATGCACACATGTGCGTGTATATTCCTGGCACATGTGGAGAGCAGAGGACAAGTTTCAGGAGTCATCTTCTGCCATCTGGGATTGAACTCAGATCATCGGGCTAGGCTGCAGACTCCTTTGACCACTGAACCTTCTCTCTGGCCCTTCAACTTTAAATGTCAAAGAATTATGTAATATTTACTACTACCAAAGAGAATGGATGAACCACAGACTGAGAGAGGTGTGGAGCGTCTCCTGCCTTAAAAGACAATTCTTCCTCCCTGGCCTTCTGTATTAGTCAGGGTTCTCTAGAGTCACAGAATTTATGGGTAGTCTCTATATAGTAAAGGAATTTGTTGATGACTTACAGTCTGCAGTTCAACTCCCAACAATGGTCAGCAGCAGCTGTGAATGGAAGTCCAAGGATCTAGCAGTTGCTCAGTCCCACAAGGCAAACAGTTGAAGGAGTGAGAGACTTCCTTCTTCCAATGTCCTTATGTAGGTCTCCAGCAGAAGGTGTAACCCAGATTAAAGGTGTGTGCCACCACCTTGGAGATCTCCCTATATTAATCTTCTGGAATTCATAGCCACCATGCCTCAAGATCTCCATACCAAGATCCAGGTCAGATATTTGTATCTCCCAGCCTCCAGATTAGGATCACTAGTGAACCTTCCAATTCTGGATTGTAGTTCATTCCAGATATAGTCAAGTTGAGAACCAGGAATAGCCACTATACCTTCTACCTGTTGAACTCCTCTTCATGTGCATTGGCTGTTACATGGTGCTCCAACATGGCCCCCAGGCCTGCCAATGTGTATTGGCATTTAGCTGTAGAAACCACTTTCTCCTTTCTCTCTTGTGGGAGAGACCTGTTGGACCCACAGAACTCAGGGAGCATTCTACCATTCTCCACAGCATCCCTGAGGATGATGGCCCAAGGAGACAACAGGATAGGTTTTTGCTTTTAGTGCTACCCACCTACCACAAGGGACGTGATTCCACTGGGCTGTGGGTGGATGTTCTTCAGACAGAGATGCGACTTGGTAGATGGAGGTGAGACATCTATGTAATGTTTGTTGGAAAGAGGGGTGGAATGGAGCAGAGTTTCACAGGGTAGGAGGGAAACACACAGGGTACTCTGCATTACAAAATTCTAATTTTGGTAGAAGAGATGTGTGTGTGTGTGTGTGTGTGTGTGTGTGTGTGTGTGTAGGTAGATAGGTGTGTTTGTGTCTTGACTAGGTGTGTAAATGCACAGCTGCCTTAATCATGATGAAGATGCTTCAAGCTACGGGATACACTTAAATAGTTTAAAAGCTATAGACCACCGCGCATGGTGGTGCACGCCTTTAATCCCAGCACTCGGGAGGCAGAGGCAGGCGGATTTCTGAGTTAGAGGCCAGCCTGGTCTACAGAGTGAGTTCCAGGACAGCCAGGGCTATACAGAGAAACCCCGTCTCAAAAAAAAAAAAAAAAAAAAAAAAAAAAAAAAAAAAAAAAAAAAAAAAAAAAAAAAAAAAAAAAAAAAAAAAAAAAAAAAAAAAAAAAAAAAAAAAAAAAAAAAAAAGAAAGAAAAAGAAAGAAAGAGAAAGAAAGAAAGAAAGAAAGAAAGAAAGAAAGAAAGAAAGAAAGAAAGAAAGAAAGAAAAGCTATAGACCTAGGATCCATGAATCTCTCCTAACTATTACATGCTGGGGCAGAGAACAGACAGCTCACCCCCCCACACACACACACACCCAGAAATTTGTTATCATTTTTTAAAGATTTATTTATTTTTATTCCACATATATGAGAATTTTGCTGGCATGTATGTTTGGGCACACATGTGTGCCTGATACTCATGGAGGTCAAAGAGGATATCAGAACCCAGCAACTTACTGTTATAGTCTCTGTAAGGTTTTCTCAGATGACCATTTTGAAATTACATCGACCCTCCACCCCTCTGGTTTGGCCTCTTCTTCCAACACAGGGAAAGTTCCAGAAAGATAGGTGTGGTTTTCTCTTTGTTTGCTATTCTTCTCCTATTTCTAGAGTGGTACCTGGTGCACAGTGTGTCCCCGGAGACTCTACAGAGGCCTAACTGAGTGGCAGGCCTCTCGGTCCATGTCACCAGCATGAGGAAGATCATGAGAATACACATAAAGCCACAGCACAGAATGCTAAAAACCTGAAAATCTCTCTATTTCATTTCCCGGTGCTTCTGTATTGTACCCATGATGTGTCATCATACACAGGACGTGTGGCACAAGTGGTCATATAGTAGTAAAATTGTAGTGTTCAGGTGGGTCCCCCATCTTGTCCAGTGCAGACACACCGGTAAAGAACATGACTGTGGTTATTCATGCCGTTGTTCCCCGACATCCACATGAAAGATGACTTGATATAAGCAGAGTCATCACTCCAAGAGAAATGGAATCAAGTTCCTGTCACCCTGTGACAGCCATTTTCCCCGGCGGAAACAACTGAAGGGAGCAAGATTTGTTTGGGTTTGGGTTTTGACAGGGTGGAGTCCATCATGGCAGGAAAGGCATAGTGACAGGAACAGGGGGCTGCCTGCTCACAGTTTGGCTGATCAGAAGAGGGAGCTCGGGCCAGAAGTGGGGTGAACCATTCGTGACTCTCAAAGCCCCACTTCTGTGCCTCTGCATCTTCCGGCTGAATCCTGCCAGTGTCTTAAAGGTTTCAGGATCACCCAAAACAGTGCTACCAGTTGGGGTGTCAAATGTTCAAACATGTGAGCCTCTGAGAAACCAAAATACACACGTGGCACCATCAACTGCCGTACATACCCTATTTGTATACATATTAATGATTCTTTCTTACACACATGGCACCATCAACTGCCATACATACCCTATTTGTATACATATTAATGATTCTTTCTTACACACATGGCACCATCAACGGCCGTACATACCCTATTTGTATACATATTAATGATTCTCTCTCCCATCTGTTTGGTTGTTTATGATTGTTTTCTGGTGTTTTGCGACAGGGTCTCTTGTAACCCAGGCTGGCTGGCGACTCACTCACTGTGTAGCTGAGGCTTTTCTTGACCTCCTGACCCTCCTGTTTCTACTTCCATATTTGAAGTCACTGGAGTTACTACTTTCTATTGATTTATCCACATTGAGCCTTCAGGAAGACTCTCTGAGCCTCTCCCTGACCAAGCTCATCTTCACTGCATCGTTTCTGCAGGGTACACCACACCCTCCCGGCACTTAGAGGGAATGCCAGGGGCTCAGAGCTGCACCTTGGTACATTTTAAACAAGAAAATTGCCCCTCAGGAAAGCACACATAAAAGCCTTGTGGCACAGTGATCACCAATAGGAGAGGCACGAAGATCACAAGTTCAAGGCTAGCCTCAGCTGCAGAGTGAGTTTTCAGGCAGCCTGGGTGACTTGGTAAGACAATTTCTCAAACTTAAATATAAGAAGAGGGGTCAGTGGTAGAGGGCCTAGTGTGTGTGAAGCTCTGGATTTGATCCCCATAGTTCTTGGTAGAGGGAATGGCACAAAAGCCAAAGTCCTGGCTTTAAAGTGTGCCTGAAAAGAATTTCTGTTTGTATCCAGGATGAGAGCTAAAGGAAGCAGGGGGCAAGCAGACCAGTGTTTGGCCTCAGTTGGGAACAGCACAAGTGCCTTCAGCCTCAAAATGTTCCCCCTCACTACCTTGTCGGAGAACAACCATCAAAGTCCCTTCCTGCTCCTGAAGTGTTGATGTACTTTAGCATATAGATGGATCTAATACCTGAACCTGTGAGTGGCCAGGACAGGCTATCAGGTACAGCTCTGCTAAGCAGGGGAAGTCACCCAGGGATGCTTCTGTTTGTGGAGAAACCATTTAAGAATCTCACCTAAGTACTCAAAGGATTCATTTGTTCACTGTGGGTGTTCTTTGAAAGTGCTCAAAATAATTTAATAATAATTTCTATTGCTATGTTTATTTAGCCTGTGTGTGTGTGTGTGTGTGTGTGTGTGTGTGTGTGTGTGTGTGTGTGTAAGACAGGGCACTTTTTCTTAGTCCCCTTCTGGTAGACCCTGTGGGGAGTGCTACTCTGGCTTTGCTCTCTGAAGGCCCAGTCCCCAGCAGATTCTGGAAGACAGACAGTCCACCAGTCCACGAAGCTGTCCAGCTGGGAGGCTGGCCGGGGTGTTTCATACCAGGACAGCCACAAAGAGCAGCTTTGAGGGACGAGACATCTGTCAGCTTGAAATAATGCCAGAAGCAAGACACCAGCTTCAGAGAGAACAGCTCAGGAGAGCCTCTGCCCCCGCCCCTGTCCCCGTCCCCCGCCCCTCCCACTCAGCCGCCAAATGTGGAGGCTTCATCCACCACACCTCTTAAAAGGGAAGGGAGGTTGTTCTTAAGAATTGATCGACTCTGAAGGAGGGACATTCTCCAGTCTCCTCTCTTTGTCTCATGAAGCTCTGTTGCAACACTCCTCCCTGCAAAGACACCAGTTGTTTTTGTTTTGTTTTGTTTTGTTTTCTCCACTCATCTTTAAGAGAGAGAGAGAGAGAGAGAGAGAGAGAGAGAGAGAGAGAGTGTGTGTGTGTGTGTGTGTGGTGTGTTTTAGCCACCCAAATAATGCATTAATACTGTCTTGGTAAAGTGCATTCCCCGTTGCTGGGCAACCTACCATCACTCTGTAATCCTCTGAGGCTGAGCTCCACAGCCCCCAGACTCTTTTTTTAAAAGAATTTTTTTACAGTGCTCCACACGTGAGTGTGTGCCCATAGGAAATGCAGGGCGTTCTTCCCGATTTTACGAAGTTAGAAGTTACGTTAAAGGCTTTTCCTTGAGAACTGCAGCCGCTCTGGGCAAAGTCATTTTTGCTGCTTTGTAGAATACGAGAGGATCTGAAATCTGAGTGGCTGAATACAACCCCGATGATCAGGAGAGAACATCTGCAGGGAAGGACGGAATGGCCACTCCCAGAAGCAGCCCTCATGCCCAGGAGACCGAAGTTTCTTTTCAGTTAATTGGAGGCAACTGAAACTCCTGTCCTGCCCTGTGGTTGGCGGCTACCTCTGTGGCACCGATCTGCATCAACTGCACCTTTTCTAGTTCACTTGCATGTGCATGAGTGTGTGCAGTTGTGTATGGAGGTCAGAGGTCAGTGTCAGTGTCAGGTGCCTTCTGTTGCTCTCTGCCTTGTGCTTTCAAAGAGGGTCTCTTGCTTCTTAGGGAGCAGCTTACTTTTTGGCTAGACTAAGAGGCTGGTCAGCCCCAGGGATCCTCTGTCTGTGCCCTCAGCGCTGGGGTTAAAGGCACACTCCATCATGCCTGGCTTTTTATGTGGCTGCTGGGAATCCAAACCCAGGTCCTCAGGCTTTCCTGGAAAGCAGTTGGTAAACCAAGCGGGCTGTCTCTCCAGTTTGCTTTTAGCTGTGGGAAGCCCTCCAGGAACCTCTAAGAACAGAATGGCAGGCAGGCTCCTTCCCTACCCCATTGATGATCGGCAGGCATGATCACACTCACCCTGCCATTTTGACACTCAGATTCCTCCTCCTAAGCATCCAGCAGAATTATTGGCAGAAATAGTGTTGCCAGGTGTGGTAGCACACACCTTTACTTCCAGCCCTCAAGAGGGAGAGGCAAGTGAGTCTACATGAGTTCGAGGCCAAGCCCTGGTCTACCAAGTCAGTTCTAGGATAGCCAGGACTACACAGAGGAGAAAGCCCCCCCCCAAAGTTATTAACAATATTTATATTGTTAATATTTTTCTGCTAGAATGTGTGAACGTGTGATTTTCCTTATGTGTTTCTCACTGTCTGGGATGTTGTGATTTGAGTGAGAAGGATTCCCCCACAGGCTCATGTGTTGGAACACTTGGTCTCAGCTGATGGTGCTGTTTGGGAGCTTCTGGAAATCTCTAAGGGGCAGAGTTCAACTGGAGGAGGTGGAGTTCAACAACAGGAGGTGTGTGGGAGCTGTACAGCTGGCCTACTGCTTCCTGAATGTGGATAAAATGTGACCAGCCAGCCTCCTGCTCTGACCACCATGCTTTCCCTGCTTCTGCCTCTATAACTATGGCCCAGAGTAACCCCTCTCTCCCTTAGGTTTCATTTCTCACAGTGTTTTATTGAGGCTGAAGAGATGGCACAATGGTTAAGAGCACTGCTCTTTCAGGTGACCTGGGTTCAATTCCCAGCACCCACATGGCTGCTCACAGCTGTCTGTAACTCCAGTTCCAGGGGACCTGATACCCTCAAACAGACACATATACACTAATTAAAATGAGTTCTTAAAAAGTTTTTTTAAAAAAAAGAAACTCAAACAGGTAGTTTGTGTTTCTATATGTATGTGTCTTCTGTATATGCACTTGTATGTATATCTGTGTGTGTTTACATGTGTACATATGTATCCACATTTCTGTCTATATATGTGTTCATTGTGAGTATATGTATGTCTGTACATATCTGCATTGTGTCTATACATGTGTACATGTATGTACATGCATGTGTGTGTGTGTGTGTGTGTGTATATATATATATATATATATATATATATATATATATATATATGCACATATATATGCAGGTATATACTCCTGTGTATCTATACGTGTGTGTAAACATGGCCATATGTGTGTATATGTGTATGCTATTTGCATGTGTGTTTGTATGTATATATGTATGCCTGCACATGTACATTACTTTGTGCAATTGTGTACATATGTAGCTGTGTGTATATATCTATGTACATGAGTTGTATGTGTTTGCATGTCGCTGTTTGTTTATGTGTGTACTCATAAGCATGGTGTATGTGTACATACCTGTATATGTGTATATGTATCTGTATACATGTCATTGTGTGTCTTTTGTAGCTATTTATCCACGTGTGTGTGAGTATTGTGTTTACTTAGGTACATGTAGATTCATTTTGCAGGCTACTGGCTGGTCTTTTTTTTTTTTTTTCTATAGCAGTGAAATTAAGTAAAACTGAAACACATCCAGTACCAGGGCTCCAAGCCAGGCCCTCAGAAGGAATTCCCCAGCAGTTTCCCATGGTGCAGAGCCTCCTTGTTGACTGAGAATCCCCTGGTGTCCCTGGATTCTGGGCCAGATAAAGGCAGGTCAGATTAATGACACAAAGGCCCCCTGTGCCCATAATCACCTTATCATTCCTCAGTTCAAAAGGAATTTCTTTCTCCAGCCCCAGGGGGTTTCTATTCCCCGCCTTGCTTTTGTGGAGTTGAGTTGGTCCCTCCCATGTGTGTATCCTTGGCTTGCTTGAATGAGTTTTTCCAGGAGTAAAAATCGCCCATAAAGACATAATTAAGGCAGGAAGGACTCAGGCGCCCAGAGAGAGAGAAAGCTAAGCCATGTTCCCATTTTTTAACCGTTTGCATAGTTCTGCTGTGCTTCAAGCATCCTTGGATTTCAGTCTCCCCCTCACTAAGCAATGCTCCCTGCCCCCCATAGCGACATGTGTGGATTAGCTGAGGGGCTGTGTCTCCTGAGCCATGAAGAGTATAGACCATAATGCTTGCTTGGTTGGCATGCTGTGGCCAGACTGTAGAACCAAAGTGTGATTTCAGCTAAGCTGCTCAGTTGAAAAGAAACAACCAAAACAAACACAAACAGGCATTACCCTACAGAATGAGTGGAGGCCGGCCAGCCAGCCGGGCACAAACTCAGCTGCCACTCCGAAAGCTCAAATCGGACATTTTTCCTTTTTGAAGGATAGAGGGTACGTGTGTTGTGTTTTCCTCTCTGGTGCTATGGCGAATACCACACAACCAAAAACAACTTAGAGAAGGAAAGGGTTTATTTTAGCTCATATATCACAGTCCATTACAGTGGGAGGTCAGGGCAGGAGCTTAAGGAGCAACTTGAGGCAGGAACCTTGGTGGGTACAGAGACTTTATGTCCATCTGCATTCCAGTGATGACATCTGTATTAGTCACTCACTGTGTGTGTGTCCAAAATCCAGCCTCAGGATCAGTGGGCCCCTCATCATCTAAGCTGTATCTATTCATGTGCTGGACCTGCAATACTCTTTCTCGAGGCTCCAAGTCCCCTCTTCCCTGCTCCTGGAGGGCTGGTGTTGACCTTACAGTTCTGTATCAACTCATGTAGGCTACATATGACTCATTTTTTTTTTTTTACTAGTGTCTTTTTTATAGCAGGGTAAGCACGGTAGGTGTTTTTTCCTGTTGAAGTACACCCAAAGCTTTGCATGGAGTTGATGTTCGGATTCATGTGCATAGAAATATAGCTGAGACTTGTGGAGTGTGCGATTGGCTATATGGGGTGTGCAGTGGGCTATGGGGTGTGTAGCAAGCTATGTGGTGTGCAGTGGGCTATGAGGTGTGCAGCAGGCTATGGGGTGTGCAGTGGGCTATGGGGTGTGTAGCAGGCTATGGGGTGTGCAGTGGGCTATGGGGTATGCAGTGGGCTATGGCATATGCATGTGCAGGGGGCTATAGGGTGTGCAGCAGGCTATGGGATGTGCAGCAGGCTATGGGGTATGCAGTGGGTTATGGGGTGTGGAGGGGCTATAGGGTGTGCAGTGGACTATGGGGTGTGCAGTGGGCTATGGGGTGTGCAGTGGACTATGGGGTGTGCAGTGGGCTATGGGGTGTGCAGTGGGCTATGGGGTGTGCAGTGGGTTATGGGGTGTGCAGCAGGCTATGCGGTGTGCAGTGGGCTATGGGGTGTGCAGTGGGCTATAAGGTGTACCTTGCCTCTCAGCACAGCCTATGTCAGGGACCCACAGAATGAGTGCTATATTCTAGGTGCTCTGACCTGGTTCCTAGTTTGAGTTCCTAACCCACTGCTGTCTCCTCTGCCATCCCAGGTCTCAAGTCTGTGAGTCTGTGCCCAGAGAAAGTGCAGGAACCTGGGGGCTTGGGGGGGAATTGGAAGCCAAACAGTCCCTTTTATAGCAAGTCAGGCCTACCTGGCTGTTGCTAGGTAACTCTTGGGCAGAGCCTAGAAGGAATGCTAACACTTCAGATGGAGCTCAGCAAGTGGAGTGTTTTCCCAGCATGTATAGAACCTTGGGGGTCCATCCCCAACATTGCACAAACCAGGCTAGGTGGGACATGCCTGCAATAGTCTGCAATCCCAGCACATGGAAGGATCTAGAAGTTCAAGGTCATGTTCAGGGTCCTCCTTAGCTATGTAGTGAAGTCAAGACCATCCAGGAATACATGAGACCCTGTCTCAAAAACAAGATTCTTTTTTTTTTTTTTTAATGTTCTCATCACAAAAAAATAGTTACCGTTTAGGGCAATGAATGTATTTACCCCGATTTGGCTTTTACACAACACACATATACAATATTACACACAATAAGCACATGTTAACTCCATAATATGACCTTAACCCATACTCATTAGGTAGAACTCAAAAGTCTGTTTTCATCCATGTATCATGGCACAGATCTTCAACTCCAGCAGTTATGAGGCAGAGGTAGGTGGATCTCTATGCATTGAAAGCCAGCTTAGTCCACATAGTGCATTTCAGGACAACCAGGGACACACAGAGAGATCCTGTCTCAAAAACACCATGAAGAATAAAATAAAATTCAAGAAATGAACATCAAGAAAAAAAAATGACTGTTGGGCATCACAGGGTTGGAGACAGGAGGCTTACAGAGGGAGAAATGCGGAGTCCTCGCTGGACTCATAATTGTCTGCGAGCCCACCTAGACACATAACTGTCTGCGAGCCCACCTCGGCCTCACCCATTCCCTTCAGAGCGCCCTCTGGTGGCACATCTCAGAAGTACCCCGCAGGCCCTGGGCCCCTTTAGCCAGAGATGGGCTCCCTCCCACCAGGCTCCTTCCACCCACTTTAAGGTGCCTGAACCTGACAGAGCTGTTTGGGGCTGTCATCTCGAGGCAGCCAGTCTCTGGAAACCACAGCTCAGAGTGGAGAAAAGGGAGTCCCCTTTGAGTCAAGGGCAACGGACTCTGAACATGCATGGGCCAGGCAGGGAAGAGAGGATGTGGATTTTGGTAACCTGAAGACCAAGCGGAGGCAGTCCTTTGACCCAGCCATTTATCAGGCAAGAGAGTTAGCCTGGTACTATCCCAAACTTTAGTCTTCCTGTACAAACTAAGGATGTGAATTTTTGGGTGTTCTCTCTGATTTGAAAGATTTTTCAACCCTCTTTATGTTTCCTCTTTCTCTTCTTGTCTTTGTTCTTCTCTCTAACTTTTCTAATGGCTCTATGTCCCAGTAATCACTCAAGCACATATGCATGTGTGTGCTGGACTTCCCCAGAGCTGTGGCAGCCAGTCTATGTGACATGCTGTACTCTGTGAGCTTTGTGGTCCAAGAGTCCTGTGAGAAGAGACCAGAGACACCTGAGGGCATTTGTTCAGGGAACACTGATAACTGATAGTCAGAGGCACACAGGGTCCTGAGTTACTGTTTCTAACCATTTGTCCATCCATCCATGAATCCATCCATCATGCTCCTTCCATCTATCTGTTCGTCTCTCTAACCATTGATCTATGAACTTATCCATCTTTGCGCCTTCCCATTAATCCATCTGTCATACATTTGCCCACCCATATCTTATTCATCCATCCATTCACCCATACATACATATGTACATGATCTGTCCATCTATCTGTTCATATATGTGTGTGTGTCCATATACACACATACATACAGTTTCTCATCCATTCATCCATCCATAAATACATACATATTTAAAAACATAAGTGTTACTTGCCCATCCATCCATGAATGATCTGTATATCTGTTCACATATGTATGTGTGTGTTTATGTATATGTGTATATGTATACATACATACATACAGTTTCTCATCCTTTCATCCATCCATAAATACATACATACTTATAAACATAAGTATTATGTGACCATCCATTCATCCTTCTATCCATCCATGAATGATCTGTCCATCTATCCGTACATGCACATACATCTTCTCATTCATCTGTCCATAAATACATACATACTTACAAACATATATATCACTTGCCCATCCATCCATCTGCACCAGAATGATTTTTGTGTACTGATGACTAATGACAAAGATAGTCTTCTGTCATGCTATCATTGGAGTGTGAGCTGTTTGTTCTGACTTTATTTAGTTAGAGCTCCATCTCAGGACTTAGCAGGTGCTCAGTGAAGTGCTGTAGTCAGAGGAAGCCCTGAAGTAATACTGTGAGCCTTGTGAAGATGTGGTAAGAGCTGTGCGTTGATTGGATAGGATTGAGGTGCTTGTTCACACTTGGACCCCATGCTGGGAATCCAAGCTTGGGTGGAAAGGAGAAGCAGGCTACTCATCAGAGGAAATGGAAGATCTGTTGTCAAAACAGACATAATCATGGGGTAGGAAACTCCAACAGAAGAACCTCCTGGGTCCTGCAGTTTTTAGGATTCTCCCAGACTGAACTCACGTGTTAGCCTTGTACAGTTCAGCCTCCATGCTCAGCCATGCCCGGGAGCCAACACACAAGGCAGCAGGCTATTGCTTGTCTGCTATGGTCTCATGCCTTCTATGATGGCTGATGCTTATTATACAGTTTCCAGGTGGTCCTGAGGCACAGCCTCTTATGAGGTCATCTCTGTATGTTATCTAGGACTAATGACATTCGGTGCTCCACTGACCCTCATTTCAAGGTGGCCAGTACTGTCACATAGGAGCAACAGGCTCAAGTGTCCCCATGATGGGATAGTGGCTTCCGCCAAAGTGAGGGATCCAAGTGAGAATTTAAATGTCATAAATTGGTGGTGGTGGTGGTGGGGACATCAGAGAACTATAGAACTGGAGTACAGAACTAGACACAACTGTGCAGACCATCTATCTCAAGACAGTAGAACCTTCATTTGTCAGTGGTGTGTGTGTGTGAGAGAGAGAGAGAGAGAGAGAGAGAGACAGATGAGAGAGAGAGAGAGAGAGAGAGAGAGAGAGAGAGAGAGAGAGATTGAGTTTGTGTACACAGGTGAGTGCACTTACAGGACATTAGTGAATGTCTGGTGTCATCCTTCCTCACTTTCTCCTGTTCCCTCTGAGTAACCATCTCTCACTGAACTCGAGTCTCACAGTTTTTTGTGGTTTAGGCAGGAAGACAACAATCTCTAGTGACTGACGTCTCCACTCTCCTCAGAGCTGGGGGTTACAGACATGTGCTGGATGCTCGGTTCATTATGTAGATGCTGGGATCCAAAAACCACACTGCGTAATCTCTCCAGTCTGGGCCTTGGATTTGGTGAAGAAAAATCTCCCTTACTTGAACCCAGTATCTAGTCAGTCAGTCAGTCAGTCTCTCTCTCTCTCTCTCTCTCTCTCTCTCTCTCTCTCTCTCTGGTTTCTCTGTATAGCCCTGTTGTAGAACTCACTCTGTAGACCAGGCTGGATTCTCACTCACAGAGATTCACCTGCCTCTGCCTCCTGAGTGCTGGGATTAAAGGCATGTGCCACCACCAAGCTAGTTTCTCTTTCTTGCTACAGGACAAAATCAAATGGTGTCAGATGCAGTAAACGCATTACTTTCTCCTTTCAAAGCCAATTGAAAAGAAAAAAGCAAAAAAACAGGGAGGAGAAAATAAAAGACCCATCTACCTTTGAATCATGGGCTTCATCTTTATGGCTTTTTAAAAACTTGAAATTTTTTCCTAAATATTTGAGTGTATGTGTGTACATATGCATATGAAGATGCATATATGCATAGGCTGATTTATGTTACATTTATTGATATTTTAAGATATCAGTATAGTTACTTAACAAATATTTTAGCATATATTATTTACTCCTTGTGTGATTATGCCAATCTCAAGAACATGTAGCTGAAGCTCATAGGGCCAATTTTTTGGACCTAATAAATTCTCTAGTGCTATCATGGAACTTTTAACAAGATCTGGGTGAAGAAATCAAGAGTTGGGGGAGAAAACCCCTATAATCCTCAAGTCTTCTTAGTTGTTTAATTTTTTAAAGATTTAAAAAGAATCATGTGCATGTCTGTATATGTGCACCTAAGTGCAGTACCCACTGAGGCCAGATGAGGGCGTCAGATCCCCTGGAGCTGGAGCTGCAGGCAGTTGTAAACCGCCTACTGTGGATGCTGGGAGCTGAATCTGGGTCCTCTGCAAGAACGAGACCATCTCTCTAGCTTTCTTCATTCTTTCTTTTCCCAGATAAAAGACATTTTGCTTGTATTTAATTTTCACCTTAGTCTTGTGTGGAGATCTTTCTAGCAAATGTGATTTTCCTTTGCAAAACTACCACCTAATAATAGTTTAAAACAATTAACAAGCAATGGTTGTGTGTGCCTCCTGTGTGCCAGGCTAGACAGGTGAAGACCGAGTACTTTACCTCTGAAAGGCATTTCATCTTCTAAGTAGCTCCCTGAATGTGTGCTGGCATTAATATTGCTGTGCAGTTAGAGATACTGAGGCTCCCATTACCTGTAGCTAGGGCATGCCATGGCGGTACATAGAACCCGGTGGCCTGGCTTGGGGCTGTCTTCCATCTTTATTCCTCCCAGAATTCTGTTGTGCAGTTGCCTGGAGACACTCTGTGATCTCCACTGTATTTTTTTTTCCAGTTTGGGGCAAGAAGGAAGTGCTCCCTCGACAGCTTAGATGTTCCTTTCTGACTTCCATCCAGCAGTAGGGCTCCAGATCATCCACCTCTCCCCCTTCCCACACCTAAGAGAGCCTGAAGCCTGTCTTCCCATCTGAGTTCTCCCCTTCTGGGGATGGCTTTTCCTCCTCTGCTTAAGCAACCTTGCAAGCTCAACAAATGTGGATTAATTGTGCATGTGTTCTCTCCTGAAGCATAGCTGCTCGTGGCTTGGAAAAGCCTCTTGATTCATGGATATTGAATGAGGACCGGTCCTTGTGCGACCTCTCTTGATCTGGTTTCTCTGAGCTTAGCACTGAGAGGTGAGACTGGTGCCCTAAGAACAGGCATAAGCTCAAGGGAATCATTTGTGAAAAACGGGATGCTGATTATCTGTTGATTTAAAATGTCAGGAAGGCATCCTACACTTTCCTAAGCCTGGAAGGGGCAACCTCCGTAGATCTCCACCCCAGCTTCAGGTACCCCTGGATTCTGTCTCCTGACCATGGAACTGACCCAAGCATGAGGTGGTAAAGTTGATCGTGTCATCACTCACCACGCTCTGACCCTCTGTCTTTGCAAGAAGCACATAGGCAGAAGTGAGGTGTGAGCCCAGAGTGATCGAGCCAATTTGCTGAGCCCAAAGCAGAGACACAGACACCAAGTTCAATTCCTGATTCTACTATAAAAGACAAGTGGCCCCGGAAAACCCTGATCCCCTCTGGGCTTCATCTCCTTCTGGGTTAAATAGAGACAGCAGAGGTACTCATCCCAGAGGCCTCAGTAGCTCAGTGGGTAAAGCACTTTGCATGGCAACAGGGGGACCTGAGTTCAGTCCCCAGCGCTCAGGTATAATAGCTGGGTGTGGTGGCTCACATTGGTCATCCTGGCACGGGGGAGAGAGAAGGGAAGATTCCCTAGGGCTTGATAGCCAGCCCAATCAGCAAGCCATTGAGATCTCATAAAACAAGGTGGATGATGTCATAGGGAATGAGAACAGAGTAACACATACACACAGCACAGCACACATACACTACACCATACCACACACACACCACATACTACATCACACGCCACATACCACATATACATACCACACCATACACACAGCACAACACGTCAAAATACACTACACCATACACACAGCATATCACATCACACATACACCACACCATACCACACACACACACCACACCACACACACACCACATTTCATACCATACACACAGCACATCACACATATACTACACCATACCAAACACACACATACCACACACACACCACACACACACACACCACACACCACATACCACACCATACACACAGCACAGCACACATACACTACACCATAACACACACACACCACATACTACACCACACACCACATACCACACCACACACATATACATACCACACCATACACACAGCACAACACAAAAACAAAGTCAAAATACACTACACCATACACACAGCACATCACACATATACTACACCATACCAAACACACACATACCACACACCACACACCACACACCACACACCACACATATACATCCATGTATGTACTCATCCCAGAGTGATCTTTTTTTTTAGGGCCGGATTTTTGATGCACATTTCTAGTGCCACGAAGGGTCAGCTCCCTGAGTGGGTGATTCTCCATTTCCCTCTCAGAAAGTTCACTTTAAATGCCCTTGTCACAAATCAGAGAGTTAGGCCATATGTGATGAATGGCCTTCATCTTCTGGGGTGATCTTTTCTCGTATTTACTCAACCATCAAGGATGCATTTTCCACTCCGTACCCCAAGACTCCTCGTTAATATAATCATCCCAAATTCCGCTATAACCAAACAAACCTACAGATGTTTACTGGCAAATGAGACTCACATGTGTGTGTTGGGGGCGGGAGAGCCAATGCCTGAACGGGACATAGACTTTTTAAAAATTAACTGTAATTACAGGGAAAGGAAATATGGGCAGTATATTAAAAATAAGCTCTTTATTTATTCTACTTTTTTTTTTTTTGAAGAAAAAGACTGCCACAAAGATGGGATGCTGGTTCCTTTTTATTGACATGAATCGAGATAATTTGGACTCTCGGGATTAATGTCGGGTTCCACATAAATAATGACACCATCTGCCATTCACCGCTTGCCTCTCTCTGAATAGGCTCTGTGAAGCATCCTGTAGCCATATGCTGTGTGAGCGTAAGGGTGCTTGGTTAAATCCCTCTTGGGCTTCGCCACACTAGTTCCCTCCCGTATTTATTTTCTCTTTCATTTCCAAACTGTTTCGGATGCGTAGTGAAAGCCGTGTTTACATTGTTACTCCACAAGGTAAGCCTGTCCCTGGTCATAATTGAGGTTATAAAGCACACTGGAGAAGAGGCCAGTGACCTCCAGCTGTGCGTGAAACCCAGCTTCGAAGGCTCCCTCCACGCTAGAGTCGGCAAACCGTGATCCTCCGACCGACCGACTGCTGTTTGTTTTTCTGTAGACAGGACACTAAGAACAGCTCCTTCACGGATGGATATAATTTTCCCCGAGAAGGGTTAGCAACCTCTTAGTGGGGGTGGGGAGATGGCTCAGCAGGTAAAGGACTTGTTGGATAAACAGGAGAGCTGATGTGTATGCAAAGAATTACCATGCACCTATAGGAGATAGAGATGCTAGCTAGGAAGATATGCAGAAGAGGTGAGATGTGTGTTCATATGAGGGACCCTGCCTCAATATGTAAAAAGCAGAGCCATAAAAGAAGGCAGTCAATGTCAACCTCTGTCTTCCACATGCATACGTATGCATGTACATATGCACACATACACACACACACACACACACACACACACACATGAATGGGGAATAAAGCAAACTTTGAGTGAAATTTCATCAGAGGACTCTCCTAACCGCTGTAGTTGCAATACCGCTTATTCTTACATTGTCCTGCGACCTTTGAAGGTCAGAGCTTTGCTTGATCACTAAACGGGTTTGCTAGTGTGTGAGTGTCCAGTGGGCAGAGCTTTACAGAATCTGGGCAACTCATCCTTATCTGAGATGGACCCCTGGCATACAGGAAAGGAGCAGGGCCTGATTCTGCCCTCGAAATCCAGACGTCGTGGTGGAACGTCTCAGGAGCAGGATCCAGGGGAATGGGGGTTAAGGTCATTGGGTGTGCACTTGGAATGGATGCTAAAACTCTGTTCTCTTCCTCTCGCGCCCTTTGCCTTCCCTCCATGGTGCATTTTTCTCCATCCCATTCTGCCTCAGCACACCCCAAACATTAGAGCCATGTGACCATGGAAAAGCCCAGAGCTGGAAGCCCAGATGTCCTGCTTTTAAGTCTGTTATATCACAGTACAGGAACTGACCGCCATGCCTGAGAGCCAGAAACATTCTCATAGGTACGCACATGCTCCCTGTCATGACATGTTCCCTTCTAAGGCCTTGTACGTTCTGAGGGCCATAACCTGCAGCTTTGTGACCTCCTATCATCCCATAGCAGAAGGTGAGACTGACTGGCTACGGATCTTGAGATGGGGTGTTTTCCTGATCACCCCCGGCAGGGGGAGGAGTTCTAGACTCATCAGAAAAGTTTCAAGAAGAGGTCAGAGCTGGCAGGAGATCAAAACTGGAGGAAACTGGTTATAGGCATTTGCTTTGCAGATGGAGAAAAGAGGCCTCAAAGGAGGGAAGGCAGACAGCCCCGAGGGAGTAGGAAAACTGAGACAGACAGATTCTCTCCTGGGGTGCCAAGCTAAACAGATTTCAGCCACAGCCCCATTCAGACTTCAGATTTCTGACCTCCAGAGTAACCAAAAAGGTGCTTTTGTCCTTCGAAGATGCTAAGATGGTGGCAATTTGTTCTAGGAGTAAGGAGAAATCGACATTCTCTCTCTGCAGAAGCTGGGCCTCAGCTCATCTGAATCCACATGTTGCTTTGGGATGTAGCCAAGAGTATATAAAGTGAGGAAGGCCGGAAGATGCAGGCACGCCAAGGCAGGGCCACTGTGAGGACCAGCACAAGCTTAGCTCAGGAACCCCGATGGCCTGTAACTCTATACCCCACCAAGACCTACCCAGGGGCCTGTGCCTACCCAAAGCTGTTTCCACACCCATTGAGCCTGAGATACTGGCTGTCTCTCAGCATTGGCTTCTGAACAACAAAGCTCTTTGCCTGTTTCTAGGGTCTTAATCACACAGCACCAAAGATTGATCCCACAGCTCTCCCTGAAACAAGGAGAGGGGGATATCCCCTCAGGGCCCCCCTCCTCCCCCCCGCCCCGCAGGAATCTAAGAACTAGCGTCTTTCAAGGGGAGTCTCGGTGTTATGAAATTGCAAACCCCACTGTGTAATTTCAGCAAGAGGTATTCGGGTCCCCTCAGAAGCAGCATTGAAATCAAATAATCCACTTATCAAGGTACCTTTTGTTTCAAGAGACAGGAAACAATGAGCCATATTTAGCAGAGGGAGAAGTCCTGTAGCCAAGGAATGTTAATAAATCAGAAATGGGAAAAGGGAAAAATTCAAATTGGCTCAAGTTACCGGCAAGCTGCAGTGACTTGGCAGGTGCTCACTATCCGGTTTTCCTTGATGTACACTGGGCCAGGCCAGCATGCCTTCTGCAGGTGTCCAAGGGGTTGGGGGGGGGGGGGTGAGTGGCCAATATCTGATACAGAATATGTTGGGCACACGAGGGGAAGTCACCGTTCCTGGACTGGCGATTTCTTTTTATATGAATGTCACTCAAATGGAGTGTGTGTGTGTGTGTGTGTGTGTGTGTGTGTGTGTGTGTGTGTACTTTGGAAACCTTAGAAGCTCTAGTATAGCTTATCACCATAATCTAAGTGCGGATGGATTCTAAATAAGAAAAGGCTGGGGTGTGGTTCAGTTGGGAGAATTTTTACCTAGCATGCACGGGGGCTCTGGGTTTGGTACCCAGCATTGTGTTAACCAGGTGTGCCAGTACACCTGTAATCGCAGCACTCGGGTAGGATGACTCACTCAGGGTCAGCCCAGTTAGAGAGTGAGGTGATGGGTATGAGTGTGAGAGACCCTGACTCAAATAGGAAAGGCAGAATAAGAATGGAGAAGAGGAAGAAACAGAAGCAGAGAGGACAGAAAAGAAGAGGGAAACAAATTAAGAGGGGGAGGGGGAGGAGGAGAAGTAAAAAAATAACAACCCTGTGATAACTCCTTGCCCTATCACCAGGCTTGCTGAGGACCTGAGGAGTTGACATGCTCTATAGAGATGAAGATTCTGAGACTTGAAAGTTTCAGATAGTTATAAGAAATAAAACTCCCCGCCGTCACCAGTAGCTCAGGGATTCTCCAGTTCCTTGTGGGTTTTGTCTGACTCCAGTGATGTTTACCATAATGCATTTCTTCTTTGTGAGCTGGAGAAAGCTTCCACTGAAATTCCTGCTAGGTCGCTTCTTACTGATGTAGCTGCTGAGGTCTCTCTCTTTCTCTCTCTCGCCTATCATTGGACCTCATTGGATCAGGGGTTTCTCTGCTACGATAATATGGGAACTTGTGGTGGGGACTGCCCTGTGGACCAGGAGTGTGTACTAGCATTGCAGATCTGCACCTGCTCTGTGCAAGTAGCATCCACCTGTTCATCAGCAATGTCTCCAGGGGCTGGAGAGATGGCCCACTCAGGAAAGTATTTGCATGTTCACATGAGGACCTGAGTTTGATCCCCAGCATGGGGCCATAAAATCCTCAGGTACTTTGATAGGAGCTTCTGACCCCAGTACCATGGGGCCAGAGACAAGTGGATCTCAGGAGCTCGCCGGCCAGCCAGTCGGTCCAGATCACAAGCAAGTTCAGCAAGAGATCTTGTCTCTGAAATAAGGTAGATGCATTGATTGTGGAACACTCTTGACATCAATATTTGATTTGCAGGGGCATGTACATGTATGTGCATGCAGAGAGCTAGAGACAGACATATAGAGAGAACATACATGAAAATAATTAAATACATGCAAAATAATTATATTATGATATATGCAAATTATACACACATAGAGAAATATCTATATATCTATATCAATATTGATATAGATATATAGGGCCTATATATCTATATCAATATTGATATAGATATATAGGGCCTATATATCTATATCAATATTGATATAGATATATAGAGAGATGTCTAGTATAACCAGTGTCCCCCTCAGGCAGGTAATTAGTCACCCTTAGTTGGATCTCCCTCTTCAACATGCTACAGAAGTCCTTGCCCCATCTTAAAACAAGCCCAGTTGGCTTGGCCATACATATTCTGGAAGGTTCTATTCCAGTGTTATTCATTTCAAAGCAGGAAGGATGTAACTGTCATTCATCACTTAGTGACATGGGTACCTTCTGAGAATTCCGTGCTCTTGGGTGATTCCCCTGCTATCACGCTAGGTATTCATATGACCAGATAGCTTATGCCAAGCGCTGGGCTGGGCCTGTGATGTGGTTGACAGACTGATTGTGTAGTCAGGGGGCAGCAGCCAGCATTCTCCTGAACACACTTTATAGCAAGTGGTTCACTGTGAGGAAATTTATAAGAATCCTTAAGACAGGGCTAGAGTGGTTTTTATCAAGTTATGTGCATATTTCCCATAACTGGTGTATTGTTCATATCTGACAGCTATGAGGAATGTTCGTTCACAGCAGAATCTCCACAGATGTCTAAGTAACTAAAGTGCTCCACTGTACGGTGACTGAGACATCACAAGGCCATGGAAACCTTGGAACTGTATTCTATTGCAGTACCACCATTGTCTCTATGCTGACTGATTAAGATAAATAATGTGCTAATACCAATGGACTGTTTTTTTTTTAATGATTCTTCTAAAACTGAAAAAAAAAAAGCCCAAGATCACATGACCCAAATTGTATCTGCCCAGTATACTTGCTCATGATAGACCATAGTGTGTGATCAGTTGTATGATATTACACTATGGGCTACTGCTTACCCCATTCAGGCAAATCTGCCTCCTTCCCACACACCTAGACCAAAGTGCCCTCCTTACACTCCCGAGGGATCCCTCTGCCTGTTTGAAACTCATCCCTTTTCCATCCGGAGTCCTTAGCCCACCCCTTCCACCTGCAAGAGCCTTCCTGCCCTTCCCACCTCGGCCCAGAGAGAATCAACTGGAAAGAGTCCATGTTCTGTCAGCGTGTCAGGGAGTGATCCTCGTGGTGACGGCAGTGCGTCATGTGGACTGACAGGGTCATTTCCCCCCGAGGCCTTCTGTCTGGATGCTAAGTGACGGGAGCACCAACTACATTCCACTATCTCGGGATCTCAAAAACTCAATTTCCGGCAGTGGCTTTGCACCGGAGTTCTCTGATGAACAACTGATGGTGGGCACAGTATCCCTGCCACAGCCGACAGCAAGCACAGATAAAGGAAATGGATAAACAGGGAGGGAGACAGAAGCGGACACTCTGCCTGTGGCGTGGAGGCCAGATGGGAAGGTACAGCTGTCAGCGGCCTCCCAGTGCCTCTCTGCCTGGCCTTCTGGAGCTGGCTGAGGCTTGTCTGAGACTTTGATTCAGACTCTTGAGAGCTCTCATTTATCCTGTCTTCCCTAGAGATGCTAACCGGTGCTGACGAGCCAGAGCGAGGGTTAGTCGGGGGCTCTAGGCAGTATGGCATGTGTTCTGTGCAGTCAGGAGATGGCAAGACAAGACAGGAAAGGTTACAAACACTTCCAGCTCCTTAATCAGCTAGACCCAAACTTCCCCAGACATGGGAGGTATTTTGGTCACATGCATCGTATTGAAGCCTTTGGGAGTGCAGAGGGGAATGCGTATAGTCACTAGGGTCATAGGCAGACGCTTGGTGGCATATTGGAGAGATTTAGGCTTTATGAAGTCAACCACATCAGAAGGAAAGTGCTGGCCTTCTCATTATTTCTGAATAGTTCTGAGAGAGAGAGAGAGAGAGAGAGAGAGAATTGGTTTTTATTTTGTACGTGCGAGTCTGAGTGTTGGGATGTATGTATGTGTGCCAAGGACATGCAGTTCCCACAGAGGCCAGAAGAGGGCATCAGATCCCTGAAACTGGAATTACAGGTAGTTGTGAGCCGCCCAATGTTGGGGCTAGGAATTGAACCTGGGTCCTTTGAAAGAGCAGTGAGTGCCTAGCCACCTTTCCGACCTTGTGAGCAATTCTATCATGAGCAAGTATACTGGGCAGATACAATTTGGGTCATGTGATCTTGGGCTTTTTTTTTTCAGTTTTAGAAGAATCATTAAAAAAAACAGTCCATTGGTATTAGCACATTATTTATCTTAATCAGAAAAACTATGAACTATTAACCTCTTGAAAGTGCGTGCATATATATCTGGCTTCTGTCATGCATGTGTGTCTGATTGAGAGGGCTCGGTCAGTAAGTGCTTGACATGCAAGCTTGAGGAACTGAGTTTGATCCCCAGAGTCCAGTGGGAAAAAAGCTGGGTGCATCCACGTGTGCCCATGCACCTGCACAGATACCCTTAAAGTAATAGTTAATAAAACATGACCCTATTGGACACTCATCAGGAGCCAGGCTCTTGGTAAATGCATTCTTTTTTAAAGATTTATTTATTTATTTCATGTATATGAGTACACCATTGCTCTCTTCAGACACACCAGAAGAGGTCATCAGACCCCATTACAGATGGTTGCTAGGAATTGAACTCAGGACCTCTGGAAGAGCAGTGCTCTTAACTGCTGAGCCATCTCTCCAGCCCTTGCTAAAAGAATTCTCTTAAGGCACATTACTGAACTTTCTCAACTCACATAGCTGGGTGGGGGATGAGGGGAAGGATGGGGAGGTGTGGGAGGTGGAAAGGTGGGGAGGGTGCGCCTCTGACTCTAGACAACTGATGTGGATTTTAACAGCATCAGTACAGTCAAGATTTCATCGGGGGAAAGTCACATTTTTTTCTATCCCCCCCTCCCCATTTCTTCATGTATATGTAGATGTTCTTATAGGATATTTGTTAAGATCTGGAGGAATGAGGTTCCAACCCAAAGCTTTTAAAATCCCACCAGGGATGCAGTTAACTCTCTGTGGTTACTGCCTTTGGCATCAGGTGTAGCTGATGGTCAGCTTGGAGGCTGTGGTCAGCTTTGGTCTATCCTGGGCTAGGCTACTGAGACTGAGCTGCCTCATTCGATGGCTTTGTCCCCACTGACTCGTGTCATCAGCGGGATAACCCAGCTCTCTTGCACATTCCCTCAGGCTCCAGCACTCAGCCCAGGCTTGTCTCGTTGTGTGTGTCAAAAGCCGAAAAGACAGTGGCAACTTAGAGACTATTTGCAACTGAAGCTTATAAGAGTTTTCTTTCCTTTCATTTATTTTGTATTTCTGAAGTGAGAAGATGGCTTTTTTTTGGAGTTGGAGATGTCCTTCTGCCATGTGCGTCCTGGGGACAGAACTCATGGCATCAGGCTTGGTGGCAGGTGCATTTATTAGCTGAGCCATCTTGACAGCTAGAAGCTTACAGAAAGTAACCGTGTGCTCACTAGCACATGGCTGGCGAGTGGATCAAATGTGGATATCTTCATACCCAGTCTCCTTGCGCTTAGCTTTTAGCCAAAGCTCCCAAACCATATCTTTGACTCAGGTTCAATCTCACAGACTAGAAGAGCTCAGAAGGAGGTTCAACATGGAGATCAGAGCTAGTGCCCTATATTGCATGTTGAGGATACAGAGTGACTCCAAAAGGCAAAGAGGCCCCAGATAGGAAGATTTCAGTTGGAAGTCCACCCCCACCTTCATCTTGCGGGGACTAAACTCTACACTTGCTCGAAAGCCAAAAGGCCATTTGTAGACTTGTTTTTAAACAAAAATGTTTAAAGAAATCAGAAACAATTATTCTCTCCTGGAACAGGGGAGATGCCTCAATCAGTAGTCCTTACCTTGCAAATATGAGGACCTGAGATTGATCCCCAGAATCCACGTTTAAAATTCTGGGCATGGTAGTAGATGCTTATAATTTTAGCTTTGGGGGTGGGGGGCATGAGAAAAAACAATTCTTGGGATTAGTTGGGATGTGTGCCTTATGAGACTGTCCTGCTCCCATGTCTCCAAAATGATGGCTAGTACCTTAGAAATGGCACCTAAAATGGTTCTCTGACCTGACCTCCACATAAACTCCCATATACTCATACCTGCACACACATGTATACACAAACACAGGGGGAGGGGGAGGGGGACCGGGATGGGGAGGGAGAGAGAACCTCTCCTGCGTAGGAAGAGTGAAGAATGATGGCAAAAATTTGTCCACAAAGCTTCGTGTTCCCAGGGTCCCCTGCTGCTGGTGGACCCTGCAATCCAGTGCTCAGCTTTGCCTGCAAAGCTTTGTCCCACTCTCTCCCCCAAATTAAACTGTCTCTAAATCTTTCTACTTCAAGTTCTCAAGAGCCCTTTGGGCTGGACTAAACACTGAAATTAAACATCGCTGGATGTGGCAATTCGCCTTCTGGTATTCTGTGAAGTACAGTGAGTTTCTTAGTCAGCTCTGACCCTTCCAGGGACCCTTCCTGGAATGTTGTACCTTGGCAAAGCTTCCGAGTGTGTCTGAAGCTCCACCAGGACTGAGTGGGTTAAACTGGAGATGCTCTGCCATCCCTAATGAGAAAGGAATGAAGGTGCCCTTGTCACTGGTGACCCCAGTGCAGGGCCTCGGGGCTAGGAACAGAGTGTTATTTCTTTGAAGAGACATCTTGACAACCCGAGTTCATCTGGACGCAGAACCAAAGGCAGCTTTGATCTGCTTGCCAGTGTCCCTGCCGGGAAGGGATTAGGGATGCTTCCAGAGGAGAGCAAGCAGGGTGTCCCATATGCTCAGGGTGGATGCAGGCTGCACTTGGAAGAAGACACAGGGAGGAAGGTTGGGGGAAAAAAAGAGGGAGAGAAAAGTCTCCCAGCTTCTCTGTCATGAATGGAAGATAGTTTGCGTTTCTTGGGATTTACAAAGACCAGGCAAGGAGGTTGGCTGATTTGAGGCTGCCAAGGTAGCAGTTGGGTATTTGTGATCTTGAGCCCTGTATGCAGCCAGAGTCCTTAGTGGTGTCCTGAACATTGAAAGTCAAAGCTCTCCTGAGGATTCTCATCTTGGACCAGCAAATGGCTCTCAGCCTTCTGGGTGGCTAAGAAGTCATCTGGGACAGATAGAGGGAGACATATGTGTCACCCATTTCTGACTTACTGTGGAATTCTAGCAGTCTCAATATGCATGGACTTAACTGTCTCATGACTCTAAATCTGGGGCTGTAACATTAAGTCTATCCCGAGGGTCCATCAGGCAACTAACTCCCTTAGGCTGCAGGGGCTGAGTCCCAATACCCAGATGGCCACCATCTCTTATTCTGTTCCAGTTGTGGACAAACCTCCTCTATTTCCATCCTTACTGTGCTGAGAGGAAAGCTGGGGTCCCAGAGACTCAGCTGCTGCTGCTTCTTCTTCTTCTTCTTCTTCTTCTTCTTCTTCTTCTTCTTCTTCTTCTTCTTCTTCTTCTTCTTCTTCTTCTTCTTCTTCTTCTTCTTTTAAGATTTATTTATTTGGTTGAATTTTTTGTTTTTGTTTTTTTGAGACAGGGTTTCTCTGTGTAGCTCTGGCTGTCCTGGAACTCACTTTGTAGACCAGGCTGGCCTCGAACTCAGAAATCCTCCTACTTCTGCCTCCCGAGTGCTGGGATTAAAGGCATGCGCCACCACGCCCGGCTATTTATTTGTTTTATGTATGTGAGTACACCATTGCTCTCTTCAGACACACCAGAAGAGGACATCAGACTCCATTACAGATGGTTGCTGAGAATTGAACCCAAGACCTCTAGAAGAGCAGGCAGTGCTCTTAACTGCTAAGCCATCTCTCCAGTCCGACTCTTAGTTTCTTAAGGTGGCGTTTCAGTATACACATGTGTGATGTATTAACATGTGTGCACGCGTGAATAGTGGGCAGGGTTCATACCCACTAATGCAGGAGCATGTGGTCCTCAAAGGTTGGGCCCCGGGTGTTTCCCTCTATTGCCTTTCCCCTTGACAATGTCTCACACTGAACTTGGAGCTCATCATGACAGCTAAACTAGCAGGCCAGAGAGCCCCTGGGATCTTCCCAGCTATGCCTGCCTCCCCAGCGAGGGCACTTAGATGGGTACTGAGGATTTGAATTCAGGGTTTTGACAGCAAGACAAATAATTGAGTAAAATTAGTTTTTGGATGGGGCCAAGCAAGCCTTGTCAGATCTGAATAAACTAAGGGACAGAAAGTGGGCTTCCAAGGACGAAGGAGTTCTGGCCACCACATGAGTTAAATCTTGACGGGGACCAGAAGTTGCCTGGGACCCTTAAAGGTCTACCTAGCCAGAAGGCAGTTGACTTATTCAGTCTCTTATACATTTTGATAATGAAGACTCTGTCATTAGCAATAAAGGAAGACAGTAGTGACTACACAGCCTTCAGTGATTCGTGACTAAATTTACCAAGCTCAAGTGGTCAACATGACCAGAGGACTTGAAGTCGTTAGACATAAATACAAGTGTTTATGCTCCTGGTTTTCAAATAATGAGGACGAGGGTAGGGACTGGGGCAGGGGAAGGCTTCTCTTGTTGCTGTTTGTCCTAACAAACAGGCAAGATCTGTACATAGAAAATGAGGGTTATAAAACCAAAATGGCTTGCTCACATTCTTTCTATGTCATTGAGTATTTCTACTTTCTTTTATTTTCATATTGGACCATGTGGCTACAAGAGTTGCCAACATAGTAACAAAAGAATTTCCACACATATTTAAATATATTTTTATGTGTTTTTCGACATTGACATTGTGGCTAGAAGGGTTGCAAACACAGTAGAAAGAATTTCCACGCACTTTTAAATATATTTTATGTGCGTGAGTGTTTGCATGTACGGCTGTGTACTGTCTGCATGTAGTACCGATGGAGGCCAGACAGGGGCACTGTATTCCCCTGGAACTGGAGATCTAGACAGTTTTAAGCTACCATGAGGGGGGCTCTGAATTGAATCCAGGTCCTCTGAAAGAGTAGCCAGAGCTCTTATCTCTCTAGCTCCTGTTTCCAAACACCTTCTACCCAGATGGCTCATACTTTACAGTGTCATCACACCTAATTCAGGTGGGCTTTCTTCCTCTCTCTCCTCAGCTCCGTCTCTGTCTCTCCTATGTTTCCCAACATCTCTTTTCTCTTCGTCTACTCCCTTACACCATCCTCTACTTTGTCATGGGTCCATTCAATGTTTAATATTATGATTTGCGAGTGCGAATGTGTGTGTCTCTGTGTGTGATGTATTCTCATGTCTGCACGTGCCTGAGGGTTTAACCTCACTAAGGGCAGTGTGTGTGGTGGTCAAAGGTTAGGATTGGGTGTCTTCCTTTATTGCCTTCCAGCTTATTTTGAGACAGGGTCTCACCTGGAACTCACCATTGCAGCTAAACTGACCCCGGGGGTTCTCCCAGCTCTGCCTCCCTGATGTGGGCTTTTACATAAATCCTGAGACTCAAACTCAGGGCTTCAGGCTTACGCAGCAAGTACTCTGCCTCTCCGGCCCTGAGGTTTCATCTTGCTTGTAAGATTTGGATCTAGTTTTATTTAATTTAATTTTGTTGTTGTTATTGTTGTTGTTGTTTTAAAACAAGTGTCTCTTAACACAACTGCTCTAGCAGTATTTATTAAAGTCTATATATTTTTGCCTCAGGCTTTGAGGGGCCATCTTTAAAGGTTTCCAACTAAACCTTTCTGTTTCAGGGATAATTTGTGGATTTTATTCTATTCCACATGCCATTTTCTTACTCCTAAACTTACTGGTTTGGCTGGACTAGCTGGCCAGGAAGGCTTAGGGGTTCCTCTGTCTCTGCTCCTGCCCCCCTACCCCCCAAGTGCTAGGACCACACCCATAAGCCACCATGCACTGCCTCTTTGTTTAGATTACGGAGATCTGAACTCAGGTCCTCAAGTTCTCATGGCAAGCACTTTACTAAGCCTCCAGTTCCGAGTTTTACACACTTCAATCTGCTTTACATAATTGAACCTAATAATTTTGTAATTAATGGACCACCGGGAAGTATTGGCTATTTCCTGAAGGACTCTATAGCTTTGGTTGTCCTGGACTTTAGAACTCATAGCTCTTTGTTCTAAATCACTGCGTGCAAACTAACAGCCTGGATAACAGCTGCCTGTTACTGATTTAAACTTCTTCCCCTCTCTTCCTTAGTGACAGAAAGCCGAGGGGTCATGGATAATATACAGAGATTCTCTTCATTGCCACCGTACCTGCCCGTGAGCTTCCACGTCCTCAGAGCCGAGACCGCCTTTTTCCTCAAGGAGGCCAACCCTGACCTGCTGCGGAATGCCAGCCTGCAGTCCAGGGTGGAGTCTTTCTTCATCTACAAGGCCCAGCAGCCCCCGGTATTAAACGTCAGCTATGGGCCTTACTCAGCAGAAAAGGTCATGCCTCTGGACTTGATTTTGAACCCCAACTTTTTAGGACCAACCAAGAAGTTTCCCTTTGACTGGAGGCTGAAGGCCTACATCCTCCAAGAGAAAGTCTACCTGAGCCATCCCAAAGTACAGGTGCTCTTCCACGTCGTGGGCCGAGACTGGGATGACCACAGGGACGAGAAACTGCCTTGCCTGCGGGTCTTTGCGTTCCGAGACAGCCGGGAGGTTCGAGGCAGCTGCCGTCTGGGTGGAGCCCTGGGACTGTGCGTGGCCCAGCTGGAGATGCTGCCGGGCTGGTTCAATCCCCCAGCGGTGGTATCTGGGCGCAGGAGGCCCGCAGAGCAGCCAGAGGGGAATCCCGTGGAACTGTATTATGCTGTACAGCCAGGGGGTGAGCGAGGTGACTGTACCGGAGGTGACACCAGAAAAGACAATGCTATCCGTCCAGGAAAGGATGGACAGGAGGACAGGACATCCCACCTACAGAAGATTGGCACCATTAGCCTTTACCGCGCCCAGGACGGCACCCAGCTCAGCGAACTGCGCCTAGATGGTAATGTGGTCATCTGGCTGCCCTCCCAGCCCGTCAAGCAGGGAGACGTCGTCACCGCGTCTGTCACCATCGCCAATAACTCTACTGTGGACCATTTCATCCTAAGGTAGGCATCCAGGCTGGAATCTGATTGTATGTAGCATGTCTAGAGTAAATCTGACTCCACGCCCAAGGGGTCTGCCCCCTAATACAGAAGCCAGTGATTCCAAGCCAAGATGCGCTGGGAAGCTGTTGTTCGGCTGTGTTTGTTGTGGGCGATGAGCGGGAAGAGGCCAGTTAGTAGGTGGCCTCTTTTTCTCTACCAGTTACAGAATGAAAATTCAGAAAAACCACCACATAAGATCTTGCAAATGTTATAGACTTCTCAGATAAAGAAAGGCTCCCCAGAACCGGGGAGACCACCCACTTTAAGAGGCTTGGGGTTTTTAAAATTTGGCTTTAAGATGTCTCACCCAATGATTGTTCTTCCTGTTTGCCATTATCTATTGCCCTTCTATAGCAGAGACTGGCTTGCCCTGTCTGTAATGTTGACGGTCTGGGGTGAGGGTGGGAGCCCCAGCCTCACTGTGGGTGCCCTAAAAGTCACAGAGAGACCCACCACCACAAGTCGGGGGTGGGGTAAGTGGCTTTTTCAGAAGTGCCGGGCGTGGGGAGGAGGCTAAAGGCCACAGAGAAATGGAAACTTACTTACTGCTTGTTGTTGGGGAGGAGGGGGGAGGGGGAGGGGACACAAAAGCCATGCAAAACTCCTCAAAACTAGGATTACTTGTATATGCTCTTCTGCCATCTAGGAACCCAGGGCCTTGGGAGGGTAAAGTGGAAGAAATTCAATGCTGCAGCGGTTGGGTCTTTGGCCCCAAGGTTTCATCAGATCAGGCAGGGAGGCTAACGTTTCTTTGACCTCATTTAATCGGCATACCCATGGATGCAGGTTGTGTTGGTGCTTGTACATTCATACCCACCTAGGAATATTGATGCCTTCTGGGCTGTCTCTAAGAAAAGGGTTTTGGGTCCGACCTGTCTTGTCTCATTGGTTTTGTGGTTCCCTTTGGTAGCTAGGGCACATAGGTGACTCAAGGGGTACTCCTAGCAAACGGGAAGGTGGACTTCATCTTGGGAAGCTGGCCTCCATCGCTGGGTGTCTGGCCGAGCGCTCCTTCTCCAACTGCTTCTCACTGTGAGGGCTTTGGTGCTCAGCTCAGTACACCTGCTTTTCTCGCGTGCTTAGGGAAGCCCCGCAAGGCAGAGCTGCTTCAAACTAGCTCAGGAGCTGCGTAAGAGGAAGATTTGTCTTCAAGTGACACTGAAAAGTGAGGGATTCTGACAGTGAGTCAGAAAGTCTTCGGTTATAATTGCTACAGCTACATTTCAGTTGTTTGTTTTTAAACAATATTTATCAGATGATTTGCTTCTGGGTGGGGAGGAGGGGGGAATGCTTTCAGAACAGAATGCCAGCGTGCTAACCTGCGCTTCAGTGACGTCCTTGTCGTCTGGCTGCGAGGATGGTTATTTGTAAGGTTTTTGCGTTGCATGTGCGTCACATAAAGAATTGAAATTCCAAGATTTCCATATATTTTCTTAAGGTAATTTCTTATTCCTCCCGGTTCAAATAATGATTTGCTGAGAGCTCTGTCTTGGCAATATACTTACTTTCTTGTGCCTGTGGCATCCAGGAATCAAACCTCAAACCCAGGGTCTCATCCTGAATGTTCTATGGCTGAGCTGTGCCCTAAGCTCTTTCTTACAATTGTGAGCAGGCTGTTGCTGCAGGTCCCGATTTTCTGCCGCTTTGGGTGTCATTAAAGGATTTAGGATACCGCTTTATAAGACTCATGTCTTTTACAGGGCTGAGATGGCGGGTTCGGGGAGTTCTCTCTGGAGCTGTGTCTGTGGCTTCCTCCAAGTGTAGATATGGAACCAAGATGGAGGGAAATTTAGAGTGAAGGTCCAGCCTCACTCCCCTGTCCTCTGCCCCTCCCCTGGCTGATCAGAGAAAGTTACTGAGCTAAAATCTGAGTTCATGGTTTTGCCTGGGACTTCTAGATTTTGTAAATTGAATCCACACAGTACTGCCTTGGGGAGAATGGGGACAGAAGGCAGCTACAGCACTTCAAGGGAGCTGTGACATATCAGACACACCTTTGTTGTCGTCCAATGGTGTGAACCAGCTCTCCCCTTGAGAAAGTGCAGCCTCTACCCTCTTCAGGGTAAATCTAGCCACCCTCCATTCCCCATCCCCCAGATAACATGGATCTAAGGCCCAGGCAGTCTGGTAGCAGGAAGCATGCACTGGCCTGGCTATTGCAGAGGATGTCTGGGCTTTTCATCCCAATAGAGGAGGACCTCTGTTCCTGCCACACACAGCCTGAGTGGCATGCAGGACTTCCCTTCACAGCCTCAATTTTTTGTTTATCTTAAAGATAAATTCAATTATATTACCTACTTCCGTGGGCCTGTAATGATTCTGAATTTGTGAGGCTTTCATACCAGTGTCTGGCACATAAAAAGATCAAATATTACCGATGGATTTTTAAAAAAAAAAACTATAAAAGTTCATTGAGTTCTGTTTTAGCAGCAGCGGGGCATTGTGCTGTGGATTCTCCAGCTCCTGGGTTTGTCCCCCACACTGTATTAATCACCATTTCACCCCAGTTTTGGTAGGAAGAATTGTCTTCCTAGAAAGCAGGGCTTTTGGAGCATGGGAGACAAGAGAATACTTAGAGACTCTTTGTGTCCACATTTTCTCACTCACAGCTTTCTAATCATGAATTGTGGCAGGCTTCATGCGAGGAGGTAAGCCTTGTTTACTCACAAAGATCTCGTGTCCCCTGGCTTTAAACTTGACACTAAGTTCCTTAGTACAGAAGACCCAGCACACATGTGCACATGCGCACACACACACACACACACACATGCATGCACACATGCACACATATGCATACATGCACACATACACATGCATGCACACATATGCATACATGCACACACACATACATGCATTCACACATGCGCATGGATGCACATGTCTCAGTTCTGGAACCCATCGACCAACGGGAAAAACAGTGTCTAAGAATCTATCTTGGAGTTATCCATTCTCATTCCAAAACCCCAACTTTGCTATTTGAAACAGGAGGAGAATCCCATAAAAATAAAAGGGAACTGGGGAGAAGGTTGTGCAGTTAAGAATACTACTTTTACAGAGGACCTAGGTTCAGTTCCCAGGACCTATATAGTGGCTCATAAATGCCTGTAAGTCTAGATACAGGCTTCTGTGAGCTCATGCATGTGTGTGGTGCATATAAACTCACATATGCAAATACACATAAAATACATCAATCAATAAATATTAAAAGGTGAAAGGGGACTGGGGATTATGGTTCAGTTGGTCACACCTTTGGCATGCTAGTGGGAGGACAGGAGCTCAGGTTGCCAGGGCAACCCACCTGTGATTCCAGCCTTGGAAGACAGAACAAGGAGAGCCTCAGTCAGTAACTCCAGTCTCTGACCAACTCAACATGGCCTCAGTATAATCTAAACAGGTTTCAATAAATAAATAAATAAATAAATAAATAGGACCAATCCCAACTGTGATAGCATGTTCCAGTCAATAAATACAAAGAACAAAGGCAGGAAAGCAGTTGAGGAGATATTCTATGTGACTTCAGATACAAGAGGACCAGAAGAGTACCAGTTCCCAAGCAGGGGAGGTGAGTTACGTACTAAGAGCGTAACTGACTAATGGCATTGAGTATGGTTCCCACCTCTATTTACAAGGACTAGGGAAGGCTATTCCAGTAGAGTTCTTTCCAGCCAGAGCAAAGGGCGAGTCACCCCACACACTCACACCCCCAGTGTTCTAAGGGTAAGGCTCTACACAGTGGCACACAGGACACAAGTGTACACAGAAACATTATCATTCCAGCCAAGTCACAAAACCCCACCCATCAGCTGCTGGGTGAATCAGCAAATGTTAGGGACCTGTTTAGTGGAAGAGAGTTAAGCCCTCAAAAGAAATTAAATCATGTGCTGGAGCTGTGGCTCAGCAGCTACGAGCAGTGACTGTGGATCCAAAGGACCCCAGTTCAAATCCTAGCAACTGGTTGATGGCTCACAGCCATAAAAACTTGTAAATTTGAAGAAATTGAATCATGTGTGCTGTTGTGTAGGTGAACCTCGAACATTAGATGCTGTGAGAAGCCACATACAAATGACTCTAGTGTCTGTAATTCCATTTGTATGAAACATCTTGAACAGGCAAATCGGAAAGAGGTAGTTATCAGTAACCAGGACATATAATGAGAAGAAAGTGATGTCAGCCTCTGGGGCTGGTAAAAGGATCCAGAATTAGACAGTTATGAGGATTGTGAGTACATTACATAGTTCTAAATCCGACAGCTCTCACCTGCTTACAGTGGCCAATCTTTAGGGTATATATCCCACCCATGGAGCTAAAAGGAACAGGAGCTACAGGTCCTGGATGTTCTAATGTGGCTTCTGAAGGGATTGGCCACTTGACAGCCCCAGCAACTGGTGACAAATGGAAAGTTTACTGCCAGACTTTGTGGCTTTAAAGACAAGCCAGAAAATGGAAGTATTGTGGTTTCATTTCTGTTGCTGTGATAAAATAGCCTGACAAGGAAGTTAGAAAAAGAAAGGATTTATTTGGCTTATAGTTCCAGGTTTACAGTCTATCATTTTGGGGGAGTCAGGGCCAAGAACTTGCACAGTTAAGTCACATCACGTCCACAGTCAAGAGCATAAGGGATAAACAAATCTGTTACTTGCTCCCAGCTGGCTTTCTCTTTTATATTGTTCAAAATACTGTGCCTAGGGAATGATGCCACCCACAATGAGCTAAGTCTTCCTATGTCAATTTGGACAATTCACCCACAGCCATGCCCACAAGAGAGTCTGATCTAGATAATTCTTCATGAAGAATCTCTTCCATGGGGCTAGAGAAAGTGCCCAGTGGTTTATCTTGCAAAGGTCTTAAGTGCAGTTCCCAGCACCTACATGGTAGCTCCCACCTGTCTGTGACTCCAGCTCCAGAGGATCTGACAGCTTCTTCTGGCCTCTGCAGGGATCTGCATCCTTGTATGCATATGTACATACATGCAAAAGCACACACATTAACATAATTTAAAATAAAGCATTAGTTTGAGAAGCTTCTCCTCCCAGGTTGACTCCAGGTTGTGTCAAGTTGAGAGTTTTAAAACCAACTGTCCCAACAGGTAACAGTCACTTTCCAGCTGTCACAGTACAGATACAATACCTGCAGGTGACCCTTTTTGTGTCCCCAGAGCCAGTCATGGCTCCAAGAAGTAATAATTATGGACTACAGAGATGGCTCAGTTGTAAAAGTAATTCCTACACAAGCAGGAGACCTGAGTTTGGATCCCAGAACCCACAGAAAAAATAGGGTGGTGTGGTGACGTGTATCCATAATCCTGGCATGGTGGAAACAGGTTAGAGGGTCCCTGGATCACTGACCAGCCAGACTAGCTGAATCAATGAGCTGCAGGTTCAGTGAGATACACCGTCTCAAAAAGACAAGATGGAGGGTAGTGGAAGAAGATCCTGATGTCAACATTTGGACTCTACTTACACATGTGCACAACTGCGTGTGATCCCCACACACTAAGTAAGCATGAGTTCCTCACATCTGTCATCACAACGGGCCCCAAACTTTGTGACTAGAAGCAGCAAAGCTTCCTTCACTCACAGGATTGGAGGCCAGAAATCAGAAATCAAGGGGCCCTCAAAGTCTCTCAAGAAAAATCCTTAACTGCCTCTTCTAACTCCTGGTGGCCCCTGGATGTAAAGTCCTCATCCTCAGCTTGTGGCCATATCACTCACTTCAGCTTCTGACCATCACACATTGCCTCATGTTGCTGCTTTGTGGTTTTTATGCCCCAGGCCCCCTTTCCTTCCTCTTCAAAGGACACTCTCATTGGGCGCAGGGTTCACCAACCCCTAACAACTCACAAAGACTCTGTTCCCAGATGGGTCTCATTGTGAGGCTGCATATGGGCGTGTGCTCAGGAATGGGGTTGCATTGACCCAACCATAGGGAAGACGCTGCTAAACCTCCGACCCTGTTCTCTGCCTCACCCCTTGGTAGTACCAGCCACGTGCGTGCCCCACGGGGAAGCGGCAGAGTTTGAAGTAGGTCTCTCCCTTCTCCGCCTCCATCCAGCCCAGCTCCCTCAAATCCACTCCTCTTAATTGCTGAGTGCAGACTGCCTGATGCTGTTATAATTCAATTTCACGGAGTCATCTTTTTTTTCTTCTGATCTCTTTCATGTTGGAGGACTTGATGGAAAAGAGAGGAAAAAAAAAAAAAAAACCACAACTCCTCAAAGGCATTTTCCAGATACCTGGATCACCCTGGTAATTTCTGTTTCTGCATTTGCAACTGGCCATAAAGCTGTGAGGTCAAAGAAGGGCTGCACTGTTCTCAGACACCCCATTATCAGAGGAGACCTGAAAACACAATCAAGTTTGCATTGACGGCATAGTAAAAGAAAACTCGAAAATCCTGGAGATGAGTTTTCCCGTATGTTCTTCGCCAGTGCCCGTTTTCCTCTCCGTCAAAAGCCTCCAAAGGCAACGGCTTGTTTTCATTTTCTTTGGCTTGTCATTTTAAATGCATTCTCCTGGAACAGACAAAAGGAGCAATTTTTTTTTTTTTTTTCCTGCTTGGGAAGAAGCAAAGAAGTAGTTTCCTAGTCCAGCCCCAGTCCCCTCCCCAGCTCCTCCAAAACACATCTGTGTTGCCAGGCAGCCCAGCCTTGGTGCAGACTTTCAGAGCTATTTGCTGTTGTGGGAAACATTTGAACAGCAAATTGACTCCAGCTTGGAACAGAGAGGAACCAGAGGGCCCTCCTGACCCACCACCCGCTGCCTTTGTTCCACATTCTTTAACCCACTTAAAAGTCATCTTGGCTCTCAAGTTCTTCAAACTATGCCTTTGACTGTGTTGGTGTACAGTTTAACCCATAAGGAGTGGGCCTGTGGCATCTGGTCTCTTTCTGGTTATGTCCAGCGAGCAGAGGGGCTAGAAGGACCAAGTTGTAATCGCAGCAGAGAGACTTCTGCATTTGGTTTCTTTGTTGTGATGGTGTGTGTGTGTGTATGTGTGTGTGCATGCATGTATATGTGTATATATATTTGTGTTAATATGCATGTGTGTTGTTTGTATTCACATATTTTTGTGCATATGTGTGTATTATTGTGCCAGTATGTATGCATGATTATGTATGTTGCATGTATATGTATCTACATATTTGTATGTGTATATTACAGTGCATATGTGGCATATGTATGTACTCATATATGTGTGTTAGTGTGCATGTGTGTTTTGTGTGTATATACATGTGTATACATAGGTGTATGTATGTTAGTATACATGTGTGTGTGTATATATATATACATATATATATGTGCATGTGTGTATGTACATGTGTATTGTGGAATAGTGTATGTATATGTTTGTATTATGAGTGTGGCATTGTGAGTGGGTGGCATACATACGTATGTATGTATATATGTATGTCTAGTGTATGTTTGTGTGTATGTGTGTTCTTGTGTGTGAGGTGCTCACCTGTATGTGCATGGGTGTGGAAACAGAGGGCAACCTCAGATTTCACTTTTTGAGAGTTTAATCCATCTGTTTGATTTTTTGGTTTTGTTGGTTTTATTTATTTTTGTCCTGAGATTTTTTTTTTTTATTGAGGCAGGGTCTCTCACTATCTCACAACTCACACCACAGGCTAGGCTGGCCCACCAGTGCGCTCCAGGAATCCACCCATTCCTACCTGCCCAGTGCTAGGAATCCAGTCATGTAGCACCATGCCCAGCGTTTTATGTGAGCACTTGGTTTGAACTCAGAGCCTCATGCTGTGTACACAGCACGTTCCCAGCTGAAGCATCTTCCCGAATCTGCATTCTATTCATGGACTCTGGGCCTCACAGTGCCGCTGAAGCTGGCCTTGAACACACCATGTAGCATGGACTGCTTTAAAAATCCTTCTGCCTCAGCCTTGGCAGTGCTGGAATGACCAGTGTGTGCCACTGTGCCCTGGGCAATGTTCTTGGAATGTTCACGTGTTAGTGCACAGCTATTCTGTTGGTCTGACATCAGTCTCTGGGGCTCCTGAATTTTAACTAGATGAACTATATGTCTTGTCCCCCCAAGAATTATTAGCCAAGTCCAACCCTTGGCCAGATGGGAAAGGGACATTTACAGAGTTTCATGCTGATGCAGGCTGCCATTCCAGCCTGTGCTTCCTTAGTTCTTAGAGAAGTTGATTGTATGCCTGAGTCTTCTCTGGACAGGTGGGTTGGAGTCTACCTCAAGAGGCATGAGGAACTCTGCCTAGAAAGGCAGGTCCTGAGTTATAGGAACATGGAGGTAAACAGAAGAAAGGTATACAACAGACAGGGACAAGGGAGATGGCTGCGAGCTCTCAGCTCTCCAGATCTCACTTACCTCCCTTCCCCCAGAGCTGGGATCCTTGTCTCTCTTGCCTTCTCCCTCCATGGTCTCTATATTTATCTTATAGAAAGAGCTTCCTTCCTCAATTCTCTCCCTGGAGGACACCTAGCTTCGAGGCCAGGATGCCCCTGCCCTAATGGAAACTTTCGCAACAGTGATATGCAGGAGGCAGGGACCAGGGATGTGCAGAAGGCGGGGACCACGCCTCACCTTCCTTCAGATCCCTGTGCCCACCACCACATGGCTATGACACGACAATCTGTTAGCTGCTTTCTCTTCTCTCCATTTTCCCAGAGGAGATCTTTGAAAACAGAGCTTGCTGCAGACAAAGGAATGTGTGGTCTTTGATACTCGTCTTGCTGAGTTTAGCCAGGATGGAACCTGTGGGTCCCAAGCATCAAAGCTCCAAGTCCTTTTGGACCCTGTGTCTTGGGTGATCCTTGTGGGCTCCTAAACAGTTGTGTTTCCATGGCACTTGGAAAATAACTCAGTCCTTTCAACAGACCAATCCTACAGATGATAAAACGGGGCCACTGAGGGAGGAGGCATGCGTCCACCACACATAGCCCAGTTACAGCTGAAACGGTGAGGGGATTTGCATCCAGAAGCCTCTGGGCTTGAATGCCATCCCTTTGGCATAGATTGTCATTACCTCTCTCATTTTCTGCTTGGGGAGCCCCAGTGGCTCCTGCCTCTTGCCCTTCGTAGAGTCTAAAGTAGATGTCTCTCTTATAATGAGTCCAGTAAATGGCCTGTAATTGAGTTGCTTTGACTTTGTTTGGGCCACACAGCCATCTCTAATCTATTTACAGTGGCCAGCGAATGCAAGTGTGTTTATCCACCAAGCTATTCTTAAAGCTGGAAGAGGTGAATAAATCTCGCCAAAGCCCGTTAAGGGTGCGTGCATATGACTTCATCTGGGAAAGAAATGAAACGGAGGTGCTAAGGAGGGGGGTCGGTCTCATGAGTGTGGTAGGAACGAGCAGTAGATGTGCACCCTGGCTGCAGTCTCACAGAAAAGATAAGCTCAGAGATAGGACCTGAGGTTCAAAGCCAGCACCACAGTTCCCCAGCTGTGTGACCATGACCAGTTCCTCAGCCCCTCTGAGCCTTGATTTCTGCATGTGGATCATCACAGTACCCGTGTCCAGTGGCATCTTGAAACTTCAATCTGATAGAAGTTTATTACATTAGGCACCTATTATACACTTTTAATAAATATGAACTATTTTTATGTTACTCTTCACGTGTATCACACATATGTTTTCTTGGAAGTCCCACAAAGGCGTGGTGTCTCCAAGGCAAGAGCAGCATGCTTGGGAAAGACAGTTGTCCTTGCTTTCATTGAGATCAGCTAAGGATTGGTTTCATCCCACTTCCACAAAGATACTTGATAATATATGTGCATGTTTCTTGCTGTTGACCAGAGAGTAGGAGAAGTTGCTGCTGGTGGGTGGAAGATAGGGAGAGAGTATTCTGTACATAACAGTGCACAAGGCAGCCTCCTTCTCTGTTGAGAATGAATGAATGCAGCTCCAAAGAGCTGCTCATGACCACCAAGGTGAGAGTTAGGCACAGTTGCTTCTCAGACCCCAGAGCCCACGCCTATCACAGAGACTCATAACTGTGCCCTGTGTGTCTTTTAAAGGCTGCCTGATAAGGACAGAGCATCCCTTCTTGACGAGGCAAGGACTCTGTTTCCCACATGTTGGCTGAGTATAATGTGGCCACAAGCCATTGAAATAGAGGCTAATTTTCCCGTTTACCAAAGAGCAGGGGGGGGGGGCCTCGTCTAGTTAGACTAGAACTTTGTAATGAGTCCATCTTAACATCTCTGCTAAAAAAAAACAAGTGATCATCTGGATCATTCAGACGGAAGTTGTCCTTGCTATCAGCTTGCACTTCACGCCGGGTCCCTTTATTATCTGTTAATGAACACTTCCTGGAACAAGGCTCGGTCACGTGGCTGATCTTGCAGACCGTGGATCTGTGTCAGAGTCTCTGAGATGAACGACTTCAAGATGGAGTTCAGATGACAATTACGTCATCCCGAAGTGCACAGTGGGAAGATGAGTCACCCATGAGGACCGAGTTAAAAATGGGACCGTGGGAGGTCACGTTTTGGCTCAGTAGAGCTGTTGGATGAGAGGTGCTGAGGCAGGGAAGCAGCCTGGCTCCTCCTTATTCTGCACATGGTTGGAAGTCCCTGAAGGATTTAGGACAATATTTCTTCCCACCGCCTCCCAACAGCAAACCTCCTGTTGGTATTTAACGCTTTAATGGTTCACCTCATCATGGGTATGATGTTGTTACCCAATGTAGTTATTACCATATGGTGGTTCTTCTCAAGACTGGAGACTTTCTACTAAGACAAACTATGTATCTAAATTGGACAAACTATGTATCTATAGCAAACAAATATGTTCTTTGCCACACTCCCCGCTGTATCTTCTGAAAGCTTCCCTGCCTGCCCTGCCCCTGTAGATGGCCCCACACACTTCCTATCTGGCATGACTCTTCATTGGCTCAAAGAAAAAAAATTAATTTAACTGTTTACTTAGCATCTTTAATTAAAAAGATTTATTTATGTGTGTGAGTCATTTCCTATATCTGTTTGTGCACTGTTGTGTGTGCAGTGCCCTTAGAGGCCAAAAGAGGGCATTCACATCCTCTGGAATTGGAGTTATAGATGGCTATGAGCCACCAAGGGTTCTGGGAACCAAATCTGGGTCCTCTGCAAGAGTGGCCAATATTATTAACCACTGAGCCATTTCTCCAGGGAAGCATCTTTAATGTTTAAATTGGGAGAACAAAACCAAATATTTGGGTTTGTTCTTATTTAAATAAATGAAGGTTTTGCTAAACTGGAAGTGAAGTGAATCAAATCACACTTGGCAGAAAGAAGCTTCATCAAGACCCTGTCAGGCAGCCTCCTCTCTGGGAGGAACCTTGAGACCTCTGGGAGCTCAGAAAGGAAGGAAATGAGTGCTTGTCTCTGTCTCTGGAGCAAGATGGCTTCAGAGTTCCCTTGCTCTGGCAGAAAAGGGCAGTGGGTGATGATGGATGCCAGGATGAAAGGAGCCTTGAGCCTCTGCAGTTTCCAGCACCTCTTGTGCAGGACAAGCAGATTCAGAAGCAACTAAAAGGGGAATGCTGTCATTGTGATCAGCATAGAGGAGACATGCTGTGGTCTGTCTGAGAAGCCTTCTCTGCCTCAAACAGTGCCCATTGCCCTTGAAGAGCATGTCTCTTCCGCTCCCACCAACAGCTTAAGCAGGGGGCTTGCAAGTGTGCAACAGCGCCCCCTGGAGGGCATGTGCAAATCCATTGGACCCTCGCCACTAGTCGCTGGCTCAGAACCCCTATGTGTGGTAGGACCTGAGGATTCCGCAAAGCAATGCACACCTGAACCCAAACAGGTGGGTCACCCTCCTCAAACTAGCTGCTCACACTGCTGCTGCAGCCAGTTTCCACGTCACCCACCCAAGCCAGCTTGTGTGTCACCTTGAATAATACTCAGCCTGTCTAGGGACACTCATTCCTCTTCCAGCCTTGTATCCAGCCAGATGGTGATTCAGAAAGGGACAGTGGTATCTCTGCTGAAAGCTAGTTGCTTCCTGGCCTGTAGACTGCTGCTGCTGGGATGACATGAAAGCTTCTAGGGACAGGGATGCGGCTCCTCCCACAGAAGGGAAAGGGAGAGGCGAACCAACCAAGATGCCCAGTGTCGCCGTGGGCACCTCCCACAGGCAGAGAAACCCATTCTCTCTTGTGGCATGCTCTGGTGGCTTTAAATGAGAAGCAGTAGGTAAATACGTTAGGACTATTTCCAGTAAGTGGTGTTTGAGGCTCCACTCATAGGACCTGTGATCTTGCCTTCTCCTTGATGCTACCCAAATGGGACCACTGTAGAGGCTGGCTAGCAGGGCTCATCCTGGCTCATCCTTTTAGCTTTAGGGACTTTGAACCCCCCACGAGCCTCAGTCTACTCATATGGAAATGGAACTTGAAGTCTCAATGTCCTCTGTCACCTTTGCCCCATTGCAACTCACCTCTTCCCTCCATAGGTAGAATTCTTGTTGATTTCTGGTTTATTTTCCCTTCTCCTAGCTTCTGTTCTGTTTGTTCTGCTCTGTTTTTTATTTCTTTGCAGTGATAATATACTCTGACCAAAAGCAACTTGGGCATGAAAGGTTTGTTTAGCTTATACTTCATGGTCACAATCCATCATTGAGTAAACTCAAGACAGGAAGCCGGATGTGGTGGCACATGCCTTTAATCCCAGCACTTAGGAGGCAGAGGCAGGTGGATTTCTGAGTTCGAGGCCAGTCTGGTCTACAGAGTAAGTTCCAGGACAGCCAAGGCTACACAGAGAAACCCTGTCTCAAACAACAACAACAACAACAACAACAACAACAACAACACCTCAAGACAGGAACTCAGGCAGGAATCTGAATGCAGCATCCATGGAAGATGCTACTCACTGGCTCACTCATAGGCTCATGCTTTCTTATATGCCTCAGCATCAGCTGCCTAGGGATGGTGCCACCCACAGTGTACTGGACCCTTCCGTATAAATTAACAGTCAAGACAACCTCCTACGGTCACACCCACAAACCAATTCAATAAAGACAGTTACTCTGCTGAGACATTCTCCAGTTGAGTTCTAGGCTGTGTCAGGTTGACAATTATGCTAACTACTAAGTAGGATGTGTTCTTTCAAAAACTGTCACGCTTAAACATAACCTCACACAACTTCTCAGTGGACTTTTTTCTCTAAGGAAAGTGATCCGGACCCTTCAACACCGTGAGTGCCCCCAAAAATAAATCAAAGGGAAGGCTTGTGGCAAGGGTGGGGTCTGTCTGGAGGAGGAGAAGATCATTAAGAAATGTGACCTGTGGCTCTGGAAGCAAGTGTACTGAGGAGGAGATCACACGGAATTAACCCTGTAACATTGCATTTGCTCTACTGCCATACTGTGTAGACAGCCCAGCTCTCTCCATTCACAGGGAGATGCTACAACCATCAGCCATTTAATTCCCACCTCATCTCATCCCAGGAAACTGAGATTTCACGGAGTGGGGAGGGGGAGAGAGAGAGGGAGAGAGAGATTGAGAGAGAGAGATTGAGAGAGATTGAGACAAGGTTTTACTCAAGCTTTTTTGGAACTATGTAACCCAGGGTGGCCTTAAGCTCCCAGCAATCTTCGGGCCTCAGCCTCACAAGGTGCTGGATTTATAAGTACAGAATCATGCTTGGTTCTGTATTATGGTATGGTTAATATTATTGAAGTATCTTAGAGATCATCTTGTTTTTAGGGGGTTGGAGTTTCTTGTTTCTGAGAATATATGTATGGGATTCTGAGAATGAAGCATCTTGGTGTCTGCTTCCTCCTTGCAAATGGTTCCATAGCTCAGAAAATATCTATGTGTGCATTCGTGCATGCGTGTGTGCATTCGTGCATGCGTGTGTGCATGCGTGTGTGCGTGAGTGCATGTGCATGTGCTCACACACACACATACATACACACACACACGATAGATAGATAGATAGATAGATAGATAGATAGATAGATAGATAGATAGAATTTTCTTTTTAATCTACCACCCATAGAACACACACCAAGTAGACCCCAATGTTAAGTCTAGATGGGGCACCCTTAGGAAATGGCCATCAGTCACAATCAAGAATGGACTTTATGTTAGAGATAGGGGTGGCCAGGAGAAGATGTTTGGGAATCACAGGGTCTTAAATCCATGCTGGGGGGATCTCTCTTTCCCTTAAGGTCAGTCAAAGCCACTTTAAATACCATTCAAAGAGGAATTGGGGGCTGGAAGTGTGGCTCACTGGTAGAGGTTTAAGAAACCAAGGGCTGCCTAGATGGTGTGAGTTGGGTTTGCTTAGCTTATGTAGGCCCATTTCAGAGCAAGGAGACCACAATTAGCAATAATTAGAAGTGGCTGCCTCTGGAAAGCCCTCACCCAGAGTTTGAGGTCCAGGTCCTTGCTTGAATGTACCACCCTCTATCCTTGATCAGTCTCTAAGAAACAGGAAGCAGGGCTGTTGCTAAGGAAGTGAGGTTTTTTTTCCCTGTATAAAGTTACGGAAAATATTACATTAAAAAAAAAAACATACCTACAACTTTTTCTCTCCCTCTAGATTGCTACCACTTTGGCATCTAATTTAACCAGTTCAGCAGTGTGTACATTCAAACAGAATTGAACAGATTAAAAGAGAAGGATGTAATTCTGAAGGTTCAAGTCGCCTCCTTTCTCCCCTCTTGGGTCACCTCCTAGAGGTGTATGCTCATCTATATTTTCTGTCCTTTCAGCAAATGATAGTCAAAAATCTTCCCTGGGAGGGGGTGGGCTTGATGTGGGATGACCCTGTGTCAAGCATATGGACCAGGACATTTGAGAAGCAGCCTCGACCATCCAAAGAGACCCTTTCTCCCTCTGGATCCCTGCTCCAACCGTGCACTCGCTGGCAAGTTTTACTTGGCTGTTAGTTAATGGAAGGCTTGCCCCAGTGTCTGTTTACAAAGCCTCCAGGGAAAACCTCTCTAAGCGCTCTGGCACTCACTCTGAACTCCATATGGAATAAGGGAAAAAAAAAGTGTTCCATAATGGAGTCATAATGGTGATTATAAAAAGCCCCCTCCCTCCTGGGAATTTTACACTGGCTTCTAGAATGTTCTGTCTTCAAACAAGCAGCCAAGCCCATTTATAGAACATCAAAGGAGGGGCCACAAAGCACCATGGAGTGACAATCACGGAGACCTAATGAGTGTGAGATGATTAATCTGTCACCTTCCCAGCCACTGGGGACTTCATAGTAATAACTGTGCTTTCTGTGGGCCTCTGCTTATTCCCCTTATATTGAGGTTTAAGAAACCAAGGGCTGCCTAGATGGTGTGAGTTAGGTTTGCAGGATGACACCGTCTTTCCTCAAAGCAGTTTGCCTTCTCAAACATGGTAACGAGGCTACCCGTTTTCAACAGACTGTGTGTATAATGTGCCCAAATCACTAGCAGTCACAGAGCATTCAGATTCTGCAGTGCTGTGGTAACAGCTTCCTGTGGCTTGCCCATGGTACTCTTACCTGCTCAGCTTAAGTCCCAGAATCAAGAGGATATGGATCAGGCTGTGAGAGATACAGGGAGACCATACAGAACTGGGGTAAGACATTACAGACATGATGGGTCTCCTTTTCAGTATAGGGAGACTCATGAGCCAGCACCAGCTGATCATGCATCCAAGGGCCATGTATTCCCATATACCACGCAGACCAGACCACCAGGTGCCCATTCTGCTGTTTTCCCCCAAATTGTCTAAATCTCTTCATCTTGTTGACATAATCAAATGTCTGCTAACAGGACTCCGAAAGGAAAACAATGTGGGTCAGCACCCTGGAGAATGAGGAGTTCTGCCAACTTCTGAACTCATTGTTGGCTTTGTCTCTGGCTGCTTTGGTTGATCTCCCACACTCCTGGGCCTAGTGCCTGTTTCAGGGGATCACAGTTTATGGGTACTCTGAGCTACATTCAGTACTGACTCAAGTGATGTCCTTAGCTATTGCCCTTTAAAAACTAAGAGTACAGATAAAGCTTTCTACAGTCCCTCTGGGTGGCTGATTGCAATATGGTTTTCTAGTCCATGGGACCCTAGCTGCCTATGTAAATGAACACAGACCCTGTGAGACCCCTAAGACCAGGGGAGTAAGACCCTGGGAGAACTCTTCAGATCTGATGATGATGCACGTCTCTCCATCACTGGTGGGGGCAAACTGAGTAATGACCTCAGCACAAGAGATTATCAAGGAAAAGATGCTGAGCAGGGTGTGAATGAGAGGTACAGGGCCTTCTTGGGGAAACTTCTTAAAAGCTAGGGCTTGAGAGCAGCTGTGAAGGGACCATTGACCCCCACAGTTCCTCCAGATCCAGTTTTTAGTGATTGAATAATGTAATTCTCTCTGGAAGAAGCCACTCAGTCATGAACCAGGTAAGCTGTCCTAGGGCTGGAGAGAGAGTAGATGCACTTGGTTCCTTTCTGGCTAGTTTTACACTATCTTGACTCAAGCTAGAGGAGAGAGAGAGAGAGAGACAGACAGACAGACAGACAGACAGACAGACAGACAGACAGACAGACAGACACAGACAGACACAGACAGAGACAGAGACACAGACACAGACACAGACACAGACACAGACACAGAGTGTGCGCCACAGTTGAGCGAATGCCTTCATTATGTCAGGCTGCTGTGGGCAACCCTGTAGGACATTTTCTTAGTGATTGATGTATGGTGCCATCCCTAGACTGGTAGTCCTGGCTTTATAAGAAAGCAGGTTGAGAAAGTCACGAGGAACAAGCCAATAGGAAACACCCCTCTATGACCTCTGGACCAACTCCTGCCTCCAGGTTCATGCCGTTTGAGATCCTCTCCTGGCTTCCTTCAACAACAGACTACTGTGATGTGGAAGTGTAAGCCAAGTAAACCCTCAAACTGTTTCATCACAGCAAGAGTAACCCTAAGACATCCCTTAAGATTTCCCCCTTATCATTTGAATGTTTAGCCCTAAATAAGATGACTTTAGTGACATTCCAGCCCTTGGCAAGGCTCAGGGGAACGTCACAGAAGAGATAGATAATGTGAAAGAATGGGAGGATGGGAGGAGAGCTATGAAAATCTGTCTTATGGTCATGGCTGCTGCACTCATGAACTCACAGCTGCCATGGTTATCTGCTCAAGACCTGTACCACCTCAGGACAGTCAATGATCCCAGCATGGATGAGGGGGGAGCTCCTTCATCCCTCTCCATTTAAGAGGAACCATTGGCAGTTGACGCCTGTTGGGAGAGGGACATTCTTTTTTAATGGTGTGGATGGCCCCATACCCATGCACATATACACAGCACTAATTGAACTTAGGTTTAAAAAAAAACATGAAGTTGGGAGGGGGAGATGTTGGGGGAGTATAGTGGGAAATGCAGGTGGGGTGGAAAGTGGGGATGTATGTGATCATATTTCAGTATAGATAGATGATTGATAGATATGACAGGTGATAGATACAATTCTCAAATTGTAAAAAAAAAAAAAAAGAAGAAGAAGAAGAAGAAGAAGAGGGAAAGATCTCTCTTGCCAAGAATTCACACACTAAGCAAGATGGAATTCATTCCCTCAATGGGATTTGGTAGCACCAATAAAGAAGAAAATCTTAAGTGCAGAGTGCAGAGGGGATTGTGCACCGTGGCTTTGTTAGTGCCTACAAGCTGCAAGCCAAGAATTATAAATACAACCAGCCTCCAGCCAGGGAAAGAGGCAGCCTTTGTTTGTATTATTTGAAAGTTTCTCTGGTATCAGTGCCCACACAATGGCACTTTCAAGTTACCAAATGAGCGCGCCAAGATCTTGAGAATCTCCAAGTCAGAGTCAGAGCCAACACATTCACTCAGTAGGTGGCTTTACCTAATTTGCTTCCTTCCAGTTTCTGAGATACGGAGCCTGCCAAATGTTAGAGTTGGCAAAATTAAGCCTTATTATTATAGGTATCAGTGTGTGTGGGCGGGGGTGGGGGGCAGAGATCAATCTGTCTCTACCTCCTTAGTGTTAGAATTCTAGGAATCATACTTGAACTATACTGTTTGAATGTCAAGGACTTTATCAGCTAAGTTATCCACCCAGCCCTTGAAGAACTGTTTTTAAAAACACACTGAAGGCGTTAGGTGATGATGATCCATTGAAGACTTACTCTACACGAATGCTTCACTGGATGGGTACCATCCCTTGGAAATATTCCTATACTAATGTTACAGGGGAAGAATATTGAGTTTGTGGTAATAATTATAGCTAGGATTCGAGTAATGGTTCACCTACTTTATGCAGAACAAACACCCTAATATGTAGTCTGGAAGAACGGTTGCTTTTAATTGCAATGTTATGGGGTCAGCATCTGTGCTAAACTTAGCTGAGCAATTCTTCTCACAGGCCAAGCTAGCTCCTCTTACTGAGATCAATTGGCTCTCATCTGGACATACTGCTTCTGGGGCTGATACGTTTTCAGCTCAAGTCTGTAGGCATAAATGTCTCCATAGCCCAGGAAGCTATCCTGGGCTCACTTTGAAGCTATTCAAGAGTGTGACCAGGACTGTAGTGGTCAGTGCAGAAAGTCATCCATGTTCTGTGGGTGGGGTAAAAGTCCTCCCCTCTTAGTGGACAGAGCTTCAGAGTCACATTGCTTGGGAAAGGGAAAGTACACCTATTTCTGTCACGCATCACAGACACTAACCCAAACACCCATTAGATTCTCTTTCTCCCTTATCCATCAAACATGAAAACACTTGCAAGCAGCCCAGAGTATTTGGTCTATAAAAATGTATCACTGGCCCATGCAGTATTAAATTAACTAAGACAATCTATTTAAGAGTCTGGTTTTCTCTTATAAGCTGGATGATCTGAAAGTTAAGCCAATTTTTCTGCAGCAAGGGTGTGAAGCCGGCAGTGGCTTTTGGGGCTCTGTAACATGCCACATGTGACACAGGTCACTGGACCTCCTCACCTAAGGTACCTCCTGCCCCCTGTAGACATGTCAGCTGACACTTCCCACTTCAGTGGTGAGAGCTTAAGTCCTGGGCCTCATTAAGTTAATTGTGTTTAATCCACTGGGAACAAGCTGATTGGATAGCTTCTATTCATCTGCTTTGGGTCTGTGTGAACTGTGCAGGATGGCCTCTCCATTTGGATGAAGGCCAAGATGTTCTTTGTCTGATGGTACCAGAGTTCCATTATGGAGCAAGGAATGATGGTCTTCCCGTGTGTAATATGCTGGAAGACAAAAATCTTCTTAGGGTCTTGCTGCATGCACCCTGCGCTATCATCCATGAGCGTGGAGAATGACAGTGTCCCGGACCATCCCACTGTCTCTGCAGCAGTAAATGAGACTCTGTGGCTTCAAGGGGATGAAAGTGAATAAGGCAGAGGCTTCCTAGGGAAAGGACTGAATGTTTACCCATGGAAATTATCTGCCAGGAGTGGAAGTATGTGGATTTGATGTCCAGAAGGAGAAATGAAGGCTGAGGAGGTGGCCCGGTTTGTAAAATGATTTCATTACCAACATTAAGATCCAAGGGCCCACATAAAAAAAGTCAGGTATGGTAGCCTCTGCCTGGAATCCCAGCACTGGGGGATCAGGGACAAGAACATCCCCAAGCCTCGCTGTCCACACAGCCTAGGTGAACCAGAGTTCCAGGTCCCAGTGGAGAACCCTGTGTCAAACAGTGAGGTAGACAGCTTCCGAGAAATGAGAAAGTAACTGAAGTGTAAGAACTGCACACACGGGGCTCGAGAAAATTTTGAGCTATAATTAATTTTTCCCTTCCTTTCCTTTTCAAAACAAGTACACAAGCTAGAAAAACACAAATTTCTGTCCTTCAAACCTCAATGCAGCTGGGAGCCTTCTCTCTTTTTCTTTTCTCTTTCTCTTGTTCTTTTTTCCTCTTGCTTTTGTTTGGGTGCATGAAGATTCATGGTGCTGTTAAATAAGCTTTTCATGGAAAACTGAACCAGATGTTAAGGTGTCTCAGCGGTTAGGATTTTGAAAGGACGGTGCCAGGAGTCTGCAAAGTTTGTGGTGTTTAGGGGAAAAAATGTAATGATGGCATCTACAGTATTGTTTGCCTGAAGGAAAATGCAGAAATGTTATATGTATACTTAAATATTTATATATAATTATTTATATTTTTATATGCTTTTATATTAAACTTGTCATTTTCTTTCCTTGGCCACCACAGGAAGATAAGATGAAGTAATAAATGATAAACGAAGAGATACTGGTTGTTGTTGTTTTTTTGTTTTGGTTTGTTTTGGTTTGGTTTGGTTTGGTTTGGTATTTGCCTTATAACAAAAGAAAATAGTTATTTAACTCAAAATCTACCTCAAATCTTGTGGCACATGTGGGTTCCTGGTTCCTGGAAAAGTCGATCTTCATTTTGAATTTCTGTGCCTCTTCACCCGCCACCTCAGCAACTGAGAGGACTGCACATTGTGTAACGGTGATTAATAAGCATTCAATTCTCCCTTGTGAATCCCAGCCATTCAAGGCTCCCTATTTTTCAGACATCTTGTCACTTGGTGGAAAATAAATACACGGTCAAAATTTTATCATAATACAGAATAAACTATCAAGCATCTCACTTTGCATGTGTACAGACAATATTGATTCAGGGAAGAGAAAATCTCAGGTATGTATGGATGATCCAGGTTACTGCTGACTTGGGGTGAGGTAGCATCTTCCAAGAAGTCAGAAATTTCTTCCATTCATTCCTTCTGCCAATAAAACTTTATCAACACCTCCTAAACATAGTCTCTACGGCCTGAGGATTTGTGAGTGAATGAAACAGACTAAAGAAGGAGCCTTGTGGAGTGGAGCTTGAACCTTCTCTATGGGTGGACAGACATCAGACCAAAAAAAAAAAATTAAGATCAGCTCAAAATACAATAATCTGGAGCCTGTGATTGGCTCAGCAGGTAAAGGATCTTGCTGTCAAGCTTGGTGGACCTCGGTTCGATTCCTGGGTCATAAATGGCAGAAGATGATAACTGACTCTTCCAAGTTGTCCTCTGCCCTCTATGTATGTTCTTTGGCATGTGCATACCCTGGCATGCACACATAAATTTTTAAAAAATAAGTGTAGTCATGGTGGTTTGAGTGAGAATGGCCCTCGTGGAATAATAGGTTTAAATTATTATTAACCTATTGAATTCAACTTGCTGGAGCTGTTTGAGAAAGATTAGGTGGTGTGGCCTTGTTCTCAAAAGTCCATGCCATTCCCAATCAGCTCTCCACTGTTTGTCTGTCTAGGGATCTGATGTAAGCTCTCAGTTACTGCTCCAGTGCCATGCCTGTCTTCCTGCTACCATGATGGTTGTGGACTCTCTCTGAAACTGTCACCCCTTAATAAATTGTTTCTTCTACGAGTTCTTGGTCACCGTGTCTTAGCACAGCAATCAAAAGGTGACTTAAGATGTTGATAAAATATGGTATGAGTGCAAACGAACCCTAATTTTCGAGTATGATTTGGCAAGTGTTGTATCTAGCAATGCCTTGAAGAAGCAAAGAGAGACACTCTTAGTCAGGGTTTCATTGTTGTTAAGAGACACCATGACCATGGCAACTCCTATAAAGGACAACATTTAATGGAGGCTTGCTAAATGTTCAGAGGTTCAGTCCATCATTATGGAGAGAAGCATGGCAGGCTTTGCGCTGGAGGAGCTGAGTGTTCTACCTCTTGTTCTGAAGGCAGCTAGGAGAAGACTGGCTCCCACATGGCTAGGAGGAGGGTCTTAAAGACCACCCCACAGTGATGTACTTCCTCCAACAAGGCCACACCCACTCCAACAAGGCCACACCTCCTAATAGTGCCACTCCTTGTGCCAAGCATATTCAAACCACCACAGACACAAAGTGGAAAAGTGAGTGGTTTTCCTCTGTTGTGCATCAGGCAGTTTCCACAGCGTGATTTCTTTCATGTGATTTTCCCTGGTGATCCAGGGGTCCCCATCTTTAAGTGATAATATGTACACAGGGTGGGGTGCAGAGATGTCTCAGCAGTTAAGAATGTTTGCTGCTCCTGCAGAGGATTGCAGTTTGGTTCCCAGCACCTACATGGTAGAACATCTACTCTTCGGTATCAACTTTAGATTTATAATCAGGAGATCGGGGCACATCTCCTGGTGTTTCTACAAGAGTGTTTCCAGAGAAGGTTAATCAAGTAGGAAAGATGCAGCCTTAACGCTAGAAGCATTGCTCTATGAGCTAGGATCTTAGATGGAGGAATAAAGGAGAAAGGGAGAAAGCCATACAAACACCAGCATTCATATCTGTTTCCTGCTCCACACAGTTGTCAGTAACCCCCACTACTATGGAGTCTCCTGTACAGTACTGTTTCCCATCCAAATAGACTATGCCTTTCCCCCATCACCCACCAGATTATTGCCACACTCAAGTGTTTTCTCACTACAGAAAGGAACCAGAAGATGAGACCTTGTCAATAATCATTGCAATGGGACTGGGGGGCGGGGGTTCTCTATAGAGGTAGGGTGTCCATCTTTGTGGTGGTTTAAATACACCTGGCCCATGGAAAGTGACACTATTAGGAGATGTGACCTTGTGGGAGGAAGTGAGTCATTTTGGGGTAGGCTTTGGGGTCCTATGTTCAAGCTTGGCCCAGTGCAGAAGAGCCAGTCTTCTGGCTGCCTTCAGATCAAGATGCAGAACTCTTGGCTTCTCCAGCATCGTGTTTGCCTAGACACTGCCATGCTTCCTGCCATGATGATAATAGATTGAACCTCTGAAACTGTAAGCCAACCCCAATTAATTGTTGTCCTTCAATAAGAGTTGCTTTGTTCATCATGTTTCTTCATAGCAATGGAAACCCTGACTAAAACAATCTTGTTTTCATATCAGCATGGTATACTACCCATAATTCAATGGCTTTAATGAGCCATGGCTTTGTCTGCTTTTGATTCCCTGGTCAAGCAGATACGGCTAAGCTGCCATTCCTATCTCTGCTGCCATTGTATAGTAAAGGTTGAGTTTTCTCATCTGCTGGCCACTCAGCTGGGGTTGCTGGATTGCTGGGGCTATTTTCTCCTTATGATCTTTGACCTCTAATCCCTCTCCCTCTGTGTGGTCTTACCAACTTGGCACCTGAGCTTCTTAGCAAGGTAGTTCAGGGCCCCAAGAGAACAAAGGTGGAAACTTCCCAGTGTGAAGTGAGTTACTGAGCCTTCCATTGCTTACGGAAGGGAGTATTTGACTCTAGAGATTTTAAAGATTTATTCTATTTTATTTCTTGTGTGTGTGTGTATTTGACCTGTGTGTATGACCTGTGTTACATATGTGCAGTGATCATATGGGCCAGAAGAGGGCATTACATTCCCTGGAACTGAAAGGTACAGATGGTTGTGAGCTACCAGGTAGATGCTGGGAAACCTAGGTTCTATGGAAGAGCATTAAGAGCTCTTGACCATGGAGTCATCTCTCCAGCCCCCACAGCCAATGCTTAGTGGGAGTTGTGGCAAAGACACTTTGAAAATGGTGACAGTAGCCATCTCTGATGAATCTTCAGTGATCCACCCTTTAAAAACAATTGAACAGATCCCATAGTTGGGTCTTTGACTTTCAGAATTATTCTTTTGTTTCTCCCCCTTTCTGAACCTGCTTCTAGCAAAGTAGAGCTTGGTAGGGTGGGAGGTAAATGGGGAAATGATGAAAGATGCTGGTGATGTGCGAGTATGTGTGTGTGTGTGTGTGTGTGTGTGTGTGTGTGTGTGTGTGTGTGTGTGAGAGAGAGAGAGAGAGAGAGAGAGAGAGAGAGAGAGAGATGATGATGATGATGATGATGATGATGATGATGGGGTGCCTCAAGGATAAGCAGTTCTTGGATTGCATGAAGAAGACAAGGAATTCTGTGGACATCTGTAGAAAGCCAAGAGAGGCTCAGACCTTCAAGATCTGAGTTTAATAACACTATTGACTGAGAGAGACTATCTTGAAGTAGAAGACATCTTAGAAGCAGGGTCAGAAATGGGGAGAAACAAAAGAATAATTCTGAAAGTCAAAGACCCAACTATGGGACAACTGTTCAATTGTTTTTATGTGATGTGTGTATATATGTTCGTGTGTATGCATGTGCATGTGTATATGCATGTGCATGTGTGTATGCATGCATGTAGAGGCTAAATGTCAATGTCACATGATTTCCTATATCACACACTCTCCAGCTTACTTTCCAAGACACTCTCCCTGAACCCAGATCTCACCATTTTAACTAGCCTGGTTGAGCAGCTGCCCCAGGGCTCCCCCTTGCTTCCAGATCTCCTGCTGGGATTATGGATGCATACCACTATGCCTAATGGGATTGTTTTCTGTTGTGTTTTGATATATGACGGTCTCATTAGGTAGCTACGGCTGGTTTGGAACTCACTATATAGACCAGACTGACCTCAAACTGACGGAGTTGTGGCAAAGACACTATTTTCAAAGTGTCTTTGCCACAACTCCCTCTAAGCATCGGCTGTGGGGGCTGGAGAGATGACTCCATGGTCAAGAGCTCTTAATGCTCTTCCAGAGAACCTAGGTTTCCCAGCATCTACCTGGTAGCTCACAACCATCTGTACCTTTCAGTTCCAGGGAATGTAATGCCCTCTTCTGGCCCATATGATCACTGCACATATGTAACACAGGTCATACACACAGGTCAAATACACACACACACAAACTGCCTCTACCTCCTGAGTGCTGGGATTAAAGGTGTGTGGCACCATGCTTGATCTACAGTGGGTGGTGGGGATGGAACACAGAGCCTCAGGCTTGTACAGCAGGCACTCCATCAACCATGTCATCCCCTTGGTCCCCATGAGCACTTTTATTTCCATGAAGATTTATCTTTGCCTCTGCATATTTTTTTTCTCATCTAGATCACCAAGGAGAGAGACAAAGATAACCAGCTTTTACTTGTGACCTGCTTAGCATGGTATATATGAAACTTAATTTGCACATGAAATGATAATAGGAATAACTGCCAGTTGTCACATCCTTACTTTATGACACCCATTACACTTAACGCTTTGCACGTACTAATTCTCAGGGTAATAGACAGAATGCTTCAACGCTCTGGGAAAGTCTGGAGCTTCCTGTCTGGCATCTGCCCCTCTGTTTTAAGTGCAGCCCAGTGAGCTGATTCCTTCTTCCCCGTTCACATGTCTCACAGAACATCAGTCCCGCACCAGCTCTGGGAGCTAATAGAGTTGGAATTCTCTTTGCTACTGCTGCATGGAAATTACCCTATAATGTAGGCTTATCACTTCCTCTTGTCTTGCTATATTGATCACGGGCAAGGCATGGTTGAGAAGCTTTCACTCGGGGTCTTACGTTAGCATGTAGAGATGTTGGTAGGGGGCTGATGTCAGAGAGTCTTCATAGGCAGGTTCTCCATGCTGGTGCACTGGATTTGGCTGGAGTTGATGCCAGCTGGGCTGGAGCCTCGGCTTCACCCCAGTGACTGTGGTCAAGCTAATAAGGCAGCCTCTGGGAGTATTCTTAACATAGCTCCTGCCTTTCCCCAAAGCCTTACAATAGGCTGTCTTCAGACTCAGTACCGGGATACACAGACATACTTGTTACCATTCTCTACTAGGTGGAATAAGCCATCTATAGTCATAGACAACAATGCTCAAAGAAGGGACATCAGAGAACTTGGGGCTACAGGAAAAATTTACTGTAAGGGATTCTCAATTGTGCTCTCTCTCTCTCTCTCTCTCTCTCTCTCTCTCTCTGAGTCAGAATCTCTCATTGGCCCGAAGCTCACCAATTCCTATAGACTGCCTGGTAGAGATATCCAAGGATTCCTCTGTGTCTCGCTCCCCAGAGCTGAGATTACAAACACACAGGTTTTTTTTTTTAATATGGTTTCTGAGGATCCATCTCAAGTCATCATGCATTCATGACAATGACTTTACTAACTGAGCCATGTCCACAGCCCTTTATTCATTAGAACAACTAGGTTGGACACACTACTGTCAGCTCAACAAATATACTTTGACAGAGAACTCTGACATTAGAGAGGGAGAGAAAGTAGCCTGAAAAGAAGTAGCCCACGGTTCAGTGCTGAGGCTTTTCTCAGAGCTCCAGCATTTGGCCTCAGACTTCTATGTTAATCTCCTGCCTTTGGTGGCACAAGTTTCGTCTTTAAAAATACCAGAGGCAGCTGGGCATGGTGGCGCACGCCTTTAATCCCAGCACTCGGGAGGCAGAGGCAGGTGGATTTCTGAGTTTGAGGCCAGCCTGGTCTACAAAGTGAGTTCCAGGACAGCCAGGGCTACACAGAGAAACCCTGTCTCGAAAAACCAAAAAAAAAAAAAAACAAAAACCAGAGGCAAGGTTCATATCACCTTTGGATTCTTTTCTTCCTCTTCTCTGACTCCATTTCTACTTAGTTCCTCTTGCCACAACTCTCTTCTACTCTGCTTTGATGCTCTAAAATGCCTTCCAGTCTTTCTGAGTATTCAGTGTGTACTCTGTCAGAAGCCCAGCATCCTGGGATAGAACACAGTGTGAATGCATGCAATGGTGGTTTCCCAAGCATTCAACGGTTATATGATATTTCCAGGAAACATATGTTTCTTGATGGCAGAGAGGAGTGTAGGTCAAGGTAATTAAAAGAAAACCTGTTTTTCTATTTTAAATGTGGAACCAAATGACAATAAGAACTTCATTGCCTCTTGACATCTGTAGCATTCAGTATCTGGTCTAAACTAGATCTGAGTCTAGTAAATGTGTCATAAATAAATGCAGGCTTTGAAAGACAGAATATTTATCAGTCGGGAGGCAAACGGAACTGCAGGATCAGCCTGGTGTGAGTGTCTGTCACTGGGTACTTGGTACTTGGTGACTTGCTCCTACTAAAGAGGCAGGTGCTGGAGTAGACTGACTCATGCATGAAGACACATAGTGAAACCCACTATTTTGTATGCTAACCTGAAAATTGAATGATTAAAAAATAATAAAAGACAAGTGGGGAATAACAGCATATTTAGGGACTCAGGTGGGTAGATTGGGGAAACGTTCCCTATATACACATGAGAATACAAGTTAGTTTCCAAAAGCCCACATGAAAAGGTGGGTGTGTTTGTGAAATGGCTCAGCAGTTAAGACATTTGGACATTTAAGGATACAAGGGGTGGGGGTGGGGAGTCAGTTTTGAATATCCTGGATGTAAGCAAGGGGACCCTACTTGTTGGCACTGCCTGCTCTCAAAGGGGACCCAGGTTGGGATCCCTGCACCCACAAGGTAGTGGGCAACCATCTGTAACTCCAGTTCCACAACATCTGATGCCCTCTTGTGGCCGCTACAGGTACTTCACAAAAGCAATGCACATGAACTAATAGACACAGGCACATGCACATAAGTGAAAATAAATGAATACATTTTTTTTAAATGTGGTGTGTTGATGCATTCTCAGAATCCTAGTCCTGGGGAAGTGGAAACAGACAGATGCCTGGACTCACTGACCACCCAGCTTAGCCAAAGCTTGAAGCCTTGGGTCCCAGTGAGAACATCCATCCCAGAAAGCAGAGTAGACCTGAGGAACACTAACTAGGGTTGACTTCTGCCCCGCACCTCACACACACACACACATGCATCCAGGTCAGCTTGCAGAGGCAAGAGGAAGACATGGATGCCCTGTTCTATCATCATCATCCTTATTTTCTTGAGACAGGCTCTCTCACTGACCGTGACCGGCAGTCAGCAAGCCCCAGAGCTCTTCCTCTACCTCCTACGGCACTGGTGTGGCAGGTGCATGCGCAGCCAGGTCCAGTATTTTACGTGGGTGCTGGGGACTTGAACTCAGATCCTCATGCTTGAGATGTGAGCGTTCTTACTCACCAAGCCCCCCGTCCCATTTTTCAAGTAACTAAATGCCAAATAAGAGGTAGTGTCCCCTTGCTTACATCCAGAATATTCAAAACTGACTACTTCCCTCCTTGTATCTTTAAATATCTAAATTAGCTATAACCAATAAAAATCAAGCACCTTGGCTATGTTACAGAAGAAAATTTAATCCCTTTATGTTTTTTCCACTCCCTCCTTTCATTACTGGGGATTTGGGATGTTAGAAAAAAAAATCTGAATTTCTGCTCCTCCGAGCAGGCTTGCGATAAGATGAGTGTTAGATACGATTAAGGCTCCAAGCATAGACGGCCACAGTAAATAAATCATGGCTGTCACGTCCAATTAGGTGGGTCTGCGGTGACTCAGGCTGCCACCTGAATTGAGTTTCACTTAAGAGCTGGGATGTAAATACTCAATGGTGATGGTTCATTTAAGAAACCACAGAAGCAAAAAGGTACGAGGTGGATATGGGCACCTCCAATGGCTTTTGGGATTAGGCTGGGAGTCTTGGTACCTTGCTCACCAAGGTTTCACTCTGGTCCTCCATAATAGCAAGGGGACCTGTAAGCAGGAAAGACAGTCCCTGGCTTATTCTTAGTGAAAGAGATGAACTCTCTCCCCCATGGAGATGAGTTATGTGGTTGATGGCCCGCCCCTAAGCACTGTTCATGTTCATAGCAGAACAGGCATAGATGTTCTTGTTCTGAGGGGGAATAAGTCCACAGGACCCCTGAGCTGGTGTTAATAAGTGGCAGATTGTGCACACTCAGAGCTGGGTGATAAAAGCCATAAGCTCAGAGGAAACAGGTGGAGACAGGGATGGAGCAGTAGATGCCAGCACTTGGGTGATGGTTGCAGGCACTGGGGTCTGACTGACCATTTAACTCAGACTCTGAGTCAGCAGCTACGGGATGGGGTTTACCACAGCTCAACCCGTGAATGTCTGTGATGGGTTTGCCCTGAGTGTTGGCTAAACTGGCATGATTGGGGTATTGCTCTTGGCTGTGGAGGGCTTTGGCTTCCCCCAGGCTGGGGATGTCTTGGCTCTGATCAGTTTGCAGGGCATCTTGGCAAGGCCATTGAGAATTCTGGGCTGTGCCTGAGTGGAGGGGGCAGTCAGGAGTCGAGTATGGTGTCTACCATTGATGAGAAGGACATAGTCAGAAGGTATACCAAGTCTACTCTCAGGACCAGCACTCTGCTTCAGAGAGCACTGGAGCCAGACAGAAAGCAGAGGCGGAGATGCGAAATCCCAGGTTGATACCTACACATCTGATGGCTTTTCCAGCACTTAATTTCCTTTGTTCTTCTCTTATCTTTCCTTCTTAACGTTCATCTCCCTTTCCTTTTTATTTTATATATATTTTAATTTAAGTGAATGAGTATTGTTGGCCATGTTTGTCTGCATACTACATTTGTGCCTGGTAGACTCAAGGAAGACAGAAAAAGGCATTGGATCAACTGGAACTAGAATTACCATTTGGGTGCTGGGAATTGAGCCCAGGTCCTCTAGAAGAGCATTCAGGTCCTCTAGAAGTGATTAGAGAGCTTTTAATCACTGAATCATCTCTCCAGACTCTTTTTCCTTCCTCCTTCCTTCCTTTTTTTTCTTCCTTCTTTCATTTATTTTAAAAAGATTTACTTATTTATGTATATGAGCACAGTGTTGCTGACATACCAGAAGAAAGCATCTGATCCCATTACAGATGGCTGTGAGCCACCATGTGGTTGCTGGGAATTGAACTCACTCTGGAAGAGCAGCCAGTGCTCTTAACCCCTGAGCCATCTCTCCAGCCCCTCCTACCTTCCTTTTTAAAATTAACATCACTTAAATTAAGAGGTACAGGCCTGAATTCTTTCTGATATATATTGACATCCATTCCACTCACTCCTGTGGACACAATTCCTTCACCCCAGACAGCTCCATCATGCCTGTGTATCCCAGGTAACCTTGTCTGCTCCAGACAGAGGCCACCAATATTGCAGCACCTGTCCTCTCTGATCTCTTCTTCCCACTCCTTAACTTCATGAAAATAGGCTCCCCTGTGAGGTTCTATGTAATCACTTCCTTAGCTGTGTGTCTTGGGGAGACATAGTCATTCAGCAGTCCCGACATCATGAGCCTTTCCTCTGCTCAACACCTTCCCGTGGTGGAATAGATCCTCGTTTTGTTGGCCACTCTTTTGGAGACCTCTGGCTTATGCTATAGTGCCTAGCAGCTACGGTGAATACTCATAAGCATGGCTCTCTGTTCATTGAAAGTGAATGCCTGTCATGTGACAAGGGAGCGCTTTAGGCTTTAAAGATAAACGCCAAGCCGTTTCGGTGATAGCATTCCACGGTACTCACCAGCAAGGCTTGGGTGCTTACACCTCTTCACAGCAATGTTAAAAAGAGTTTTCTGGGGTTTCCGGGTTTCTAGTGGCACATGTGAAATGTGTGTGAAAGGTACTATGGACGAAACTGGGGCTTGGCAAGTAATTAAAGCTCATGTGGCTGGTTAGTAGAGAACTAGGGTTTAGACTTGAGGTACCACCATCACATTGGCCTCTGGACTTGTCTATGGTGGCATGGGTTTTTTTGACTGATGATTGATGGGGGAGGGTTCAATACACTGTGGTGGAGCCACCCCTGGGCTGGTGGTCCTGGGTGATATTAGAAAGCACTCTGAGCAAGCCATTAAGCAGCATCCTTCTATGGCCTCTGCATCAGCTCCTGCCTCCAGGTTTCTGCCTTGATTTCCTGCTCAAATTTCTTCTCTAATGATCAGTGATATAATCAATATATAAGTATAAGCTAGATAAACCCTTTCCTCCCCAAGTTGCTTTTGGTCATGGTGTTAATCATGGTAACAGCATTTGTAGCTGGACATGTGCTAACACACATGTGTTAGCCATGTGTTAGATCCATCATGAGCATCCTTATGTGTGTTATCAGCACTGTCATAACAGCAAAAATGACAGCAACTAAAACACAAGGCAGATCCACGGTCTCTACTTTCTGGCTTTCTCATATAAGATCTAGGGGTAAAGTGTGCAGAATTGTGTTGACTTTTGACAGTGTGGGGGGATTTCATGACAAATTCCCCTTTTCACAAAAGAAATGTAAACTCATGTCTCTTCACTGGCGATAGGGCCCTCGTGCCCAACCAAAGAAACAGCTCATCCAAGTCCAACTTGCTGAACTGACGGGCATGTTGGCATTACTTCCAGGAGCACGGGCGACTCAGAGGTAGCTGTGTTGCCCGCCACAAATGGGTGATGACTTGTAGGCAGACACCTGCAAGGCAGTCTGGGAAAAATAGGCACACACCACGTACCCAGCTGCAGTGGGTTCTGGATTCATAGGCGCCAAGGAAGAGATATAATTTCAGACTATTTGTGGTCCACGGGCCTGAATTAGGTCTCTGCATTTGCAGTTGGAGGATTCTGGATAAAGACTCTGTCCTTGGCTGTGGGTCATTAGATATTTTTGTGACTGTTAGTCTAGAGCAGGTTTTGGTGACACCCCCCCCCGCGCCCGCAGCATAAAATTGTTTTGCTACTTTATTATTTTGCTACTGTTAGGAATCGTAATAGAAACTTAATCATAATATAAATCCTGATGTGCAGGATATCTGGTATGTGACCCTCCAGGGGGTCATGACCCACAGGTTGAGAACCACTGGTCTAGACTGGGTGACATCACAAAGGAGGATATTAGTGTCCCAGGTATGGATGGCAGTGATGTCACTGGCTGAAATAGAAGCAATAGGAAATCCAGGTTGTTAGGTGGTGGCGAAGTCTCTCTCAACATGAACAGGAAGTGTTACCAGCACGTCTGAATGTCCCTAGCCAGTGCTAAAAATAAGACCAAGGACTCCAAGAAAGGAGCATGTGCAGTCCCAGATGGCGGCCAGATCCTGTTGGAACTTCAGAACTTTAGAGGTGACCGAGTCCTGATTCAACATTGAATTCAGAACTGTCTTGCTTGGGGGTATGGGAGCTAGGGCTATTTCCCTGATGGGTGGAGAAACTTAAATCAGATAATGGAAGCGGAAAGAAAAAGAACGGCTTCTCTAACTGGAAATTTAAAGCACATAGGAGCTCGGGCATGCTGGATTCGGGTGAAGTGGATGGCATGGCTGAGTTCTATTCATCTCTGGTACCCTCCCTCTCTGCCTCTCCCTCTCTCTGTGTCCCCTGTGTGTGTGTGTGTGTGTGTGTGTGTGTGTGTGTGTGTGTGTGTGTGTCTTTGTTTGTGTGTTATTGTGTATTCCTGGTTGGCTTGGAACTTGCTCTATAGACCAAAATGGACTTGAATTCACAGAGATTCGCTTCTAGAGTACCGAGATTAAAGGCATGTGCCACCAAGCCAGGCCTGTACTCTCTATTTGATGACTCTTTCTCATGCAGCCTTTCCACCAACCAACAAAGTCCAGAAAAGTCACCAGTCAATTCAAAGTTGTGGGCAGGTGCCTGGCGGCCCATCTGGTGGTATCAGGTGACTATTTCTGAACCAATCACAGTAGATCACCTTATCTGGCAGGAGCATCTCCTCCTCCTCCTCCTCTTCCTCCTCTTTCTCCTCCTCCTCCTCTTCCTCCTCCTCCTCCTCTTCCTCCTCCTCCTCTGGGAATGCAAGCTGCTTCAGTCCCTGCTAAACCTCACTGAACAGCAATGGAGCCATTCACAACCAGAGAAGGCGATGGCAGGATAGAAATGTGACTGTGAGTCTCCTCTGCTGAAATGGATCTCTGGGCTAGTTGTCCTGCCCACTCCGCTCAGGCTGCATCAGGAAAGTCAACCCCTCTCTGTGTCTGTCTGGCCAGCAAGGCTTGGGCGATAAGCTTGACAGAGACCCAGCCAGAGGCTTGGGACAAGCTGCTCTCAGACAGGGGCGCCACCCGCTTGCTCAGGCCTGGGGCAGTGGCTTCATTTGAAACTGGTTTCTAAGGAGAGGAAATGTGTTCATCAAAAAGCTCAGGACTCCTTTGTACCAATTCTTCAAAGAAAGTTAATGAAGGCATGTTTGGAGAAAAAAAAATAACAATAACACAGTTCTACCGCTGACCTTGTAGGTGACCCAAATTAAAAAGCCGTTTATCTTCTCTGGATGTATTTCACCTCCGAAAGTTTGCTCCCGGCAGCTGTTAATTGGAAAGAGAGAGAGAAAGAGAGAGAGAAAGAGAGAAAGAGGCTACTGGAATTCTAAAATCTTTTTCTTGTGTTCTGATTTCCCTTAGATGGGGGACTCAAGAGGCCAGCCAGTCAGGGAACATGAGATTCCAGGCTGGGGAGAGAAAAATGAACAAATCCAAAATGAGATCTGTGGCCACTGATACGTGCACACATACCCCCAGATAAAGACATTTTTAAAGACCTTTGAGTGGTCTCAAAACTCTATATAGGATGGACAGAAAGATAGACAGACAGACACACATGTGCATACACATGCGCATATGAATGCATATATGCACATGTGCAAACACACACAAACACATGCAGACACAGACACATATGCCAGCGTGCGCACACTTGATCAAAATCAAAGGGGAGAAAATCACTTTAGGTGCCTGTAAGGAACTCAAGAACAGGGCTGTGAGGTTGGTTGCTTTGGACCAGGTTGTCAACAGCTCCTTTTTCTGCAAGTGAGAGTCTAAAAGAATAAGGATGATGGGTGATATCTGGGGCTTTGTGAAGACGGACTGGAGATAAGGTCCCAAGGTAGAGACCAGTGAAAACCAGCTAGGCACGTTTTTATTAAAAGAGCAAAATATGTTGAAGGCACAGAGGGAGAAAAGAAAAACAACCATGACTCGTTTTTGTCTCTTGGGAACAAATTCTTCAGGTGGCAAGGATCAGCAAATAACAGCAGCTTGGACAGGAGTTTGTTTTCTGCCTGGCCATCCCAACATGGCTGTCGCTGGTTTCCGATGGATGTTCACGAAGGAAGGGAGACGTGCCTGACAGAGCTATATGACTCACTCCTGAACATCTGCTCATCAGGACCTTCCTGAAAAACCTCTACTTCTAAGCAACAGCTGTACGTGTGGGATTAGTGCTGCAGTCCTTCAGCCTCACAAGGATGGGAGCCACAGTGGTCCACAAGCTTCCCTTAGCCTACAGAATGATGGTGGAGATGGCCGTTCACAAGTTCATGTCCCTCCCTCCCTTCCCTTGGTACATCTTGTCTCTGGGTGGCACTGCCTAGCCATGGACTGCTATTTCTTAGCAATGCATGCTTTGGGAGTAGGAGTGTCCATTATTAATCAAGCATAGTGTCCCTTGCAGATGAGCCTGTGTCCCCTCCTTACTCATTCTCCCCTGATCAATATCTGGATGCAGAGACACTGCTCTGGAGGCAGAACATTCCATGGGCAGGCAGTCTGGACTGTCAAGTGACCAGTGATCACGTTCAGTACACTCACCCTGTGACTGCGTGCCTCCTTTAGTCCGGTATGTGAACATTAAGTGTGCATTCATCATACCTAACCAGGAATACTGTGACCTGTACTCTTCCCAGCAGCTAGCGCTGCCCTAAATCAGATAGACAATTTGGCAGGAAAGAAAGGAACCCGCCTAGAGCTGGGATGGGCCAACAATGGCCCTAAACGGATTCTGTGCTGACTCTCTACTATGCTTGCTTAATGGCAGCCCCCAGCCCCCCACGGCAAGCATTGCCAGGTAATACAGTCATTTGGCTAGGCATTGTCTCCCAGAGGACAAGATGCACCAAGGAGAGAAGAAACAGGGCCCTGTGGATGGTGATCTCCACCATCATTACAAGACTGATGGGGTCTGTGTGGACCACCATCTCCATAACCAATAATCACGCAGTCCATTGGGTTTATTTTTTTTTCCACTTCTGTCACAACCCATGACTGCCCATATCGTTCATGCTGATGGCTATGAAGTTGCAAATGTAGCCTGTGCATTGAATACTGCTTCTGAGGCTCCTCGGGAAACAGTGGGATATTTATAATCCTCGCCTGAGGCAGGGACACTGTTTTACATGGCTGCCCTCCCCTGGTGTGTTGTGTAGTGAACGCCCACCCTAGTGTGTAACATGGTATGGGCCCTGAGTCCTAGCTGATGATGGTGTTGATGACTGGACTTTCCCAGGCTCCCTTAGGCAGGTGTTCTACCTGAGTCTCCTTTCTGATGCTGTGATAAAAAACACTGAGCAGAGGCAGACATCAATCATTAATTAAGAACCACCCCCACACTCCAGACAAGCCTGTCTGATCTGGACCATCCCTCAGTTGAGACTCTATCCCTTCTTAGATGACTTTAGGCCAGCAGTTCTCAACCTGTGGGTCACAATCCCTTTGTGGGTTGACTGACCCTTTCGCAGGGGTCACTTAAGACCATGGGAAATATCAGACATTTGTGTTATGATTCATAACAGTAGCAAAATTACAGTCATGAGGTGGCAATGAAAATAATTTTATGGTTGGGGGGGTCACCACAACATGAGGAATCATATTAAAGGGCCACGGCGTTAGGAAGGTTGAGAGCCACTGCGCTAGGCTATGTTGAGTTGACAGTTAAAGCTGACTGGGACATCAGGGCTGGAGGGCTTAGAGTTCCCAGATACCTAACTGTTCATGTGTAAATTAGTGAATGAGAAGAGCTTATCTTTTCAGAGACTCATAAAGGAAGGATGAGAGAAGACCAAGATAGAGACAGAGGCATAGCAGGAAAAGTGGAAGACACAGGCTCTCGTGGCTTTCCAAGGCTCCCTGGTTCATATATACCTCTGCCATTGTCTTCCCTGTGGCTTCCTTTCTTCTCTGATACCTCACCTTAATTGAGCTAGTGTGTCTGCATGCTACAGATTACCTCTAACCTCGAGGAGTAGATTCTCTTCATTCTTCACAGAGCCAGCTTCTGGAGGCCACATCTGGAGTGCCAGAGGCAGCAGAGGCCAAGGTGAAGCCAGGAGGCTCTGCCCTCTGCTTTGTTCATGGTGGGAATAGTTTGGAACTTCTACCTCCACACGCTCTGAACCCATGCTCCTCCCATCAGCATCAGGGGTGGGGTGTGAGCGTGCAAAAGTCCCACAGGCCAAATTCATACCCCATGCTTCCCGTTCACGCGTGCCTGTATGAAGATGCAAACCCCCAGAAAACCCACATGTGAGATGCATCAGACACCCATGTCTCTGCCAGCCGCTAGGTTTCAGCTGCCAGGCCCTAATCAGTTGGATCAGGAGGAGTGTGTCTGTGGACATGGGGAGGTGACCAGGAGAGTGGTGAGAATGGGATGATATAGCACAATGTGTATGGAACCTCCAGAGTCTACTCAGAAAGACAATGCAGTAATATATTTTTAAATTTGAAAGTCAATTCAAAGGTCTATAAGGAATAGTACATCTCAGGTCTTTTTTTAAAAATTTACTTATTTTATTTTATGTATGTGAGTATACTGTCACGCCACTCTTCGGACACACCAGAAAAGGCTATCAGATCCCATTATAGATGGTTGTGAGCCACCATATGGTTGCTGGGAATTGAACTCAGGACCTCTGGAAGAGCAATCTAGTGCTCTTAATTGCTGAGCCATCTCTCTAGCCCCTCATTTTTTTTTAATGTCTTAATATTTTGAGATAGAGACTCCCTGGAGCTAAAGCTGATCTGGAACCACTGGATAGGCACACCAGCCTTAACTTAGCAGCGGTCGTTCTTTCTGCCTCCCAGTTGCCGAGTTTGCAGATGTGGATGAGCACACCTGCATCCTCAAGCCATTCTTGTTCATAACTGGTTTATAAGGAGCTGCAAGGGGAAGGGGCTGTTCGGCCCAAGAAACCAGATGACTGGGGAGAGCTGAGGCAGCACTTAAGAGGGTAGGTAGGACCCAGAGATGGGAAGGAAGAGGAGGCTTGTGGGAAAGGTAAGATGGTGTGGGGAAGCTATAAGGTCAAGATGCCTAGACAGGGAGGTTGCTCCTGTCCTCCATCCCATCTGCCTCAGGAAAGCCCCACCTAAAGTGGAGACCTAAGAGTTCTTTGGAGAGTCGGTTGTATTGGATGGTGTTTTGCTGGGGCAAACACGGGAAGAAGAATTTTCCTGAAGTAGACACAAGTGAAAGGCTCAGGCAGGCATGAGAAGAAAGTGAAGGGACGTTTCACTGAAGCAGACACAAGAGAGAGGATGTTCTGCTAAAGCGAGCACGTGAAAGGACATGTAATGAAGGACTCTTTGCCAACAACAACGCATGTTTGGGTCCACCTTACATTGCGTGATTGAGCTACATTTATTGGGACTCTGAGGACTCAGGCTGATTGGCTGCACATGCTGAGGCAAGACACACGGAGGACATGCGATGTTTAGAGGGTATAACTAGGACTCCATGGTGTGACGGAGACGGAGCCTGGCTTGCTGGTACAGCTAGCTGTGCGACGCTCGTGGGTCTCGTGTCTTTGCTGATCTTTGCTTCCCTGAGAGAACTTCTCCTGGTGTTCCTCTGGGTCTCCCCTGCTGACTCAAGCCAAGGCTGAGGCCTGGCTGTCTCTGCTAGGTCCTGCCACTGCTGTTGCTAACCCCACTTTACCGAACTGGACTGCGGGTGTATCTGTGAGGTGTTTGTGAGTGGATTGAGCTACCACTGCCTGCTAACCTGTGAACTGAACTGCCAATTTCCTGACAACACAAACGGGAGTTGCTCCAAAGAACATTTCTAAACAGGTCCGCTTCCCGCATATCCTTTTTTTTTTCCCACTACCTCTGGTGGGTGGTGGGCTACAAGGAAGGTGAAAGCGTTTAAGAACCATCATTTAAATTGGATTTGAAAAAAATTAAAATTACACCCACCTATGGGGCAATTTCTGTGTTCATTAGCATAAAACAGATTGGTAATTTGAAAGTTCTACTTAGTGCTAGAGAGACAGTTCAGTGGCTAAGAGTCTATACTGCTCTTGCAGAGGACCCAGATTCAGTTCCCAGCACCCACAGTGGGCAGCTCACAACAGTCTGTAATTCCAGTTCCAGGGGATCCAGCACCCTCTTCTGGGCTCTTGCAGGCATTGCACTCATATACACATGACTCCTCTCCCCCAACATCATACTTGACAAAATTAGAATTAAATTAAATATAAAATCATCCTTGCAAGCTAACTGGAAGTGGACCATCTCACTCTCTGGGAGTGTTGGCTGTTCTCTTCCCTTGTTGGTTTGTGTGGGCAAATAGGAAAGGGGCTGCTGGTTTGCAGAGATAATGGTAGGACCACAGCTGCTGTAGTCCTCCACGGCAGTGAGAGATCTGTATTCTTAATAAAGATGCCAAATTGTCTTGTCTCACAGAGAGTGAGCATTACAGAATTTCCTGTGATAATGGCTGTGTTGGCTTAGACTACCGCTTCAATGATTAAATTAAATGAGTTTAAGTTTTAACAAGGCGGCTAATCAGAAGCCAATTGTTCCGAATGATTGCCAGCGGGGCGGGGGGGGGGGGGGGGGGGGGGGGGGGGTCCTTGGGGTGGGGAGGAGCTAAGTTTTGTTTCCTTTCGCTTTTCCTTTCCGTTTGTTGCTAGTCTGTGGGCTGCAATGTATCTGGTCCCTGTTGGCCTCAGAAAATCTCTTAGTTCTGAGAGTAGGGTTTGGATGCGGGGTCAAGGGATGCTCTGATAAAGTGGAGTGGGTTTGGCCTCAGCGTGGGGATCATAGGATGAGGTCCCTGGTTGTTCGGCTCAATAATCTGTGGGTGACTGCAGAAGTTAGTGCATGGAAGGATCGGGACTTGAGGCATAAACCGGTCAGTGCTGGCGTACATATGAGGCTCCATGAGCTTCATTGCCAGAACCCACATAATGTGGCTGAATGCATTTTAACCCCGGTGGTGGGGCGGTGAAGACAACATGAACTCTGGGGCTCCCTAGCCAGCTGGTTTAGCTTGTCTGGCTAAATGTGGGGGGGTCTCAGATAATGTCGGTACCATTAAAACAGGTGTGATGGTTTAAACTGAATGCCGACTCAAAAGCATCTAGAATCACCACTGTCTGGGAGTTTCTAGGTTGGACTGATTGAGATGGAAGCGCCCACTCTGAAGATGGACTGTATCATTCCGTGGACTGGAATCCCTCGCTGCGGAAAAAGGGAAAAGAGAAACTGGGTGCAAGTATCTTGGTCTCTTTTCCTGGTACAGGGATGAAATACTTAATAAAAGCAACATACGGAAGAAAGGATTTACCGTGGCTCACAGTCCACTTTACAGGGTCAGCCCAGTTACGGGAGCTTCCGGAGGCTGCTCACAGCACTTCTGTAGTCAAGAGGCAGAGAGCAATGGACGCAGACTTGCAGCTCAACTGGTTCCCTTAACTCCAATGTCTATCATGCAGAATCCCCTGCCTGTGGTGTAGCTCTGCCCACAGTTGAGAAGTACTTTCCCATTTTCAACAAAGGTAATCAAGACAGTCCCCCAATGACGTGTCCAGAGGCCCATCTCCCAGCTGATCTTAGGTCCTGTCAAGTTGAAGAGTAGCCATCACAGCCAACCAATAGCCATCACAATGAACATTCATTACCCTCTGCTTCCTGACTGTGGATACATCCAGCTGCCATGATGTCGTCCCCCTCCCCCCATGAGGGACTTCTTTTATTGTCCCATAAGCCAGAATAAAGCCTTCCCTGCTTAAATTGCTTTGGTAAATTATTTTGTCAAAGCAACTAGGAGAATGACTAATACAGTAGTGTAACTCAGACCATATGCACACACGTTAGCAAGCAGTATCTTGCAACATTCATTTAAGTATGCTCCTGTCAGGTGGGTTTTACACATGTGTCCACACATACGTGTGTGTGTGTGTGTGTGTGTGTGTGTGTGTGTGTGTGTGTGTGTATGAGCATGTTTATATCTGAAAGCTTTCTCAAGCGCATATTTACTTTGGCATGGTGAACCGGCCTTTTGTGTGTCTTCATGCATAACAAAAGGCAGCTTGAGACCAGCTGAGCTGACTTTTCAAGCTCAGGAGAGGCCCATGAGATCTATTGAAGGAACCCTGCTTTGAAATCACACCCCCACACACAAACACACTCTAAGCAGAGCAGCTTCTAAGAGGCTGCAGTGAAGTGCATGTGGGCAAGATGCCAGGCTGGCACATGGCCATGGATTTCAGTTTTGACAAATGGTGAGAATAGGAAGGGTCAGCTGCCGACGCCAAGAAAGGCTGCTGACTGTCCACTCCTCTGCTGTGATGGACGAGTTCTCCCTGGCAACTTCTGACCCACAACTACTGCCGTTACCCTCCCCTGTGACCTTCTGTAGTCTCAGGGCCGGCTTCAGCCGTGCCTGCTGACCTCCCTGTGGTCTCCTGAGGCAGGTGCAAGAGGATCATCTAATGACTTGCTAGTCACCCATCTTTCTAATATTCCTGGTGTTGGCCACTTCTAATTTGGAAGGAAAATGTGCGGGATGCTGAAGAAGAGGGTGTAAATCAGTGCTGTGCTTTAGATGTGGAATGTCCCCATAGGCTCCTGTGACTGAACAATTGGTCCCCAGCTGGTGGCTCTGTTCAAGAAGGTTGTGTGAGCTTTAGGTGGTAGAGAGACTCACTGGGGGAAACGGATTACTGAGAGTGAGCTTTGGGGTCTTATGCCTCAGCTCTGCTTCCTGTTCCTGACTGGGGAGGTCACGTGACCAGATGTCCCGCTCCACTGTCGTACCTTGCCCTCTGCATCAGGATGCATTCCCTCAAATTGTAAGCCAGAGGAAACCATCCTCCCTTAAGTAGCCTTTTGTCAGGTATCGGGACATAGCAACAATACAACAAGCACTCCTCCAAATCAGTCACGTTTGCAGAGCTGAGCTGATCAGATACATACACACACACACACACACACACACACACACACCACAAGCCACAGAAGCCGGGAAGCAGCCATCTCTAGCGGCTAAGCTGAAGATTCAGTGCAGAAGGAATGTGTTTGAAGTTCCAGGGGCACATGGTCGGGTTACACTTCTTAGTGTAAACAACTCTAAAGTAAATACTCCCATCTCTGCAGGCCAAGGCGTCTTTGCTATGATTATCCTACTAGGCCACCAGCAGTGCAAGGACATGAGGAGTATACTGTGTTCTGGACATGAGTACACTGTGTTCTGGACATGAGTATACTGTGTTCTGGCAAATTTTTCAGTTACCATGATGACAGGGAGACTGGGCTGGGGGGAACAGCTTGAGGACCTCAGGCCTGAACATGGGTCTTCCCCAACTCTTCTGTTTTGCTGTGAGATCTCATGTAGCAGGAAAGTCTATGAGCCAGGAGTTGTCAAGCTAGCTCAGTAGCTGGGGGTCCTGTGCAACACAAGGGTTTTCACAGCATCTCTGGCCTTTCCCAACTAAATGCTTGAGACGTCTCTACTTCCCTTAGCACTTTTTAAAAAGATTGATTTACTAAATGTGTGTGTGTGTGTGTGTGTGTGTGTGTGTGTGTGTGTGTGTGTGTACACCGGTGTAACTTTGAGTGTATGCCCACAGAGACCAGCAGAAGGCCTCAGGTCCCCTGGAACTAGAGTTACAGGTCACTGTAAAACTACCTGACTGGTGTGGATGCTGGCAACTGAACCCAGGTCCTCCCCAAGAGCAGAATGTGCTCTTAACATCAGAGCCATCTCTCCAGAACCAATTTTCCCCTCATTTAGACACTTCAGCTTGCTCCAGGCCGGGTGGGGGAGGCGATTTCTCCTGTCAAGAGACTTTCAACCCTCCCTCTATTGTTGCATTAGCTGCAATAAGATTTGCTTGTAAGTTTGAAGGTGTAGATGCCCCTGCTTCCAGCTGAAAGAAAAAAAAATGCAGACAGGTCAGAATCTCAGGCTCTCATCTTTTGAGCAAAAAAGAAAGGCTGTCAAGCCAGGTCTCTGGCCTGGAGCATAACTTTCAAAAAGAATTCGAGTATCAATATGGGAGATAAGAGTTTGAGATGATCCCCGCTAGAGGGGTTTACTAGGAAAGGAGAGTTAAGTGGGTGGCAGCATTTTAAAGCAGAGTGCCTGGGCCGGCTTGCCTAGGACAGTGGTTCTCACCCTGTGGGTAGTGATCCCTTCCACGGGAGTGACATGTCAGATATCCTGCAAGTATGGTTCATAACAGTATCAAAATTACATTTATGAAGTAACAATGAAAATAACGTTCTGGTTGGGGGGGGGGGGTTCACCACAACATGAGGAACTGTGTTAAAGGGTCACGGTGTTAAGAAAGGTTAAGAACCACTGGCCTAGGAGATTACCCCAACCCTAACCCTTTCCTGGCTGTGTTACCCTGGGACATTATTAGCCTCTCTGTGCTTAGGTCCTCTCCTCTGTAAAAACTTGAATATCCAATGCGGATTCCAGCCTTGTAGGGCCACTTTGAAGACTGACTGCATTCCTCTCAGCACAGTGAGATAGTGTTCTCTCACCTTGTGCTGCTGAGCCGACTGAGTTTTAAAATGATAGTCGGTAACATATAAGCTAATAATGTAAGATTTTAAAGCAGCCAGGCCCGGTGAGATAGGCCCGCGACTCCAGCTTCTTGGAAGGCTGAGAGAAAGCAATGGCAGCTTAGGGTCTCCCTGGGCAACAGAGTGAATCTTGGGTCCTTTCTAAGAAACTGAGAGGCTACCCCGAAAATAAAAAGTGAAAAGAACCAACGGGGCTTGAAACAGCTCAGTGGTCAAGCGCTCCGCTGGAGCGTGTGAGGCTCTGGGATCAATCCTCAGAACCTATAGGATTTGAAAGGATTAAAGTCCTATCAAAAGCCCCCACCCACCTCCATCTGGTCCCACAATGGTGGCTACATCACAACCTGTCTTCCTTCTGTGTCCTGAGCAGTCATGCTGTGGGGTGTGTGAAAGCTGCCCCTTCTTGGTCAGAAAGGGCAGAAAGGTGAGGTTGTATAAAGCACAGTTACCACAGGACGCCTCGGGTTCTTGGTGATCTCCTATGCAGGGATGCACCCGGTTCTCTGGGTTGAAGCTTTCTTCTTTCTTATATGTATGTCCCTGCACGGTTCTCTTGCCTGTGTCCCAGTCGAGGGTCGAGGTACAGCAAAGCAGTAGTGGCAGCTCCTGTATCCAGCAGCCATTGGTAGATTGTTTCTCATGTTGGCTGTGTGTGTGCTGCAAGCCAAGTTGTGACTCTCAAGCAGATATGAGATCCACACTGGATCCAGAGAAGCACCCAGGACGACTGGGAACATAGTAAAGGTTCCCATATGCTAAAAGGTAAGTTCTGGCTCGATCCACTGAGGATCCAATGGCCAGACTCATAGTAGACTTTCCAGAAAGGCCTTGGGCTCGTGCCTGGACTGGAAATGGAGTAGCAAGGGACTGGGGCACACTGGACAGATCCAGGAAAAAGGTGATAGGCTGTGCTCTTCTGCACACCTGGACCTTATGAGCATGCTTTCTCCCAGCATCCTTTGCTTGAGGAGAAGCTACTTTTCTTCTCTGATATCTTGAGACCAGGAGTCCGCCTATATGAAAGGTCAGGCCATGAGTTTATTCCCCAGGACAGCTCTCTCTAATTACCCTAGATGATGTATGTATATTCCCTATTGCTGCGATAAAATACCCTGACAAGAGAAACTTAAGGAATTTGTAGCTCACAGTTTGAGGACATAGTCCCTCACGGGGAGAAGGCATGACAGCAGGAGCATGGCGCGACTGGTCACATGACATCCACAGTCAGGAAGCAGAGAGAGAGAGATGGCTGCTGGTGCTCAGCTTACAGTCTCCTTTATATCCAGCCCAGAATCTTAGCCTTTGACATGATACTGCACACATTTACACTGGGTCTTCCAACTTCAATTAACCCCCTCTAGATAACCCTCAACAGATAGCGTCCAGAGACTGGTTTCCATGGTGATTCTAGATCCCGTCAAGTTAACCATCACAGTTTAAAACACCAAAATGAATTTCCTCAAAAGTCTAGAAGCTAGGATCCCCAAGTCAAGGTGATAAGAGCCTTACACTTTTCTTTTCTTTTTTTTTTTTAATAAGATATTTTCTTTATTTACATTTCAAATGTTATCCCCTTTCCTGGTTTCCCCTCTGAAAACCCCCTATCTCCTCCCCCTCCCCCTGCTCACCAACCCACCCACTCCAGCTTCCTGGCCCTGGCATTCCCCTACACTGGGGCATAGAGCCTTCACAGGACCAAGGGCCTCTCCTCCCATTGATGACCGACTAGGCCATCCTCCACTACCTATGCAGCTGGAGCCATGAGTCCCACCATGTGTACTCTTTGGTTGGTGGTTTAGTCCGTGGGAACTCTGGAGGTACTGGTTAGTTCATATTGTTGTTCCTCCTAGGGGGCTGCAAGCCCCTTCATCTCCTTGGGTCCTTTCTCTAGACTTTTCTAGAAGATCTGTGGAGTGGTTCTTTTACCTTCCCCGGTCTCCACTGGTTGCAGGCATTCTGTGCCCTCCTGTCCTAGCCCAGTCCTTTCCAGGATTTCTTAGAAGGGATCTGTCAATAGTGTGACTACCTTACAGATAATACCCAGCATCTTGGCTCAGTCCTGTCCAGGATCTTTGATGACATCCAAAAATCATCATCATCAGCAGCAGCAGCAGCAGCAGCAGCAGCAGCAGCAGCAGCAGCAGCAGCTAGGCCCTATTGTCTTGAAAGGCTTTCTTACTGTTGACCATGAGCTTGATTGACAGCTCAGGTCCTGAGTGCATCACTCTGTCATACAGCTCTACAGCTGTAATGGGATCCAAGTCTCCTGAATGGCTGGCTTCACATCCCCCTGAGTTAAACATGAATTGCCGGGCCTGACCAGCCTTTCTCAGAAACTCCAAGGTTGGGCTGGGGACATTGCTCTGCTGGTAAAGTGTTTAGTGTGCAAGCAAGTGGAGTTGAGTTTAGATCCCCAGCACCCACATAAAAGCCATGCCTGTGGTGTTCACTTAGACATCCAGGCATGGGAAGGCAGATGTGGGAGTATTTGGGGGTCTTGATAGCCAACCAGCTTAGCCTACTTGACGAGCACTGGGTTCAGTGAGAGACCATGTCTCTTAAAATAAGGTGGAGAGTGATTGAGGACCAACACAGGATGTTGATCTCTGCATTACACACAAATACACACACACACACACACACACACACACACACACACACACATACACATACATTGTGTGTTTGCACTCACACACAAATGCGTGAACATGTATTCAGGAATGCAAACACTTACTCATGCATGCATGCATGTACACACATATACATGCATCCCAGAAAAATCTCATTCTGCTGGACCCTGCACCCATCCTGTTGGGTTTTGTCAAGGGGATAGGGAGGATTACAGCATTCCAGAGCTGCTTATGGAAGATGGTCTATATGCCTATATATCTACCAGCCCCCTAAATGGCTATGCACAGGCTTCCTTGCCTTCATCACCCACCATGATCCTCCCCAAAGGCATCATACCTAAGGATGCTGTTGGTCTCCAGTAATCTCTTGCCAACATCCAGCTGGAGCATCTTCAGTGGAGGCAGGATTTATTTTGCAGCCAGACAGCAGAGCCACACTTCCTAAACTCAAACATATTTTCACGGTGAGTACACAGAAACAGTGGGTATGATGTTTCAATGCTTTTTGCAGTAGTTAGGATGCCTGTGGGACCGCTCGGGGTGTGGGGAACAATCTGGCATCCTGGGAGTGGGAATTGTAGAATAATCTATCAGTGTGGTTCCACACAATTCTGTATCTTTTTTTTTTTTTTTGAGGAGTTCTCACATCGGGACCTTTGATTGGATGGTGGTCTTTGACAGTAGGCATGGAACAGGAAGCTTCAGTTAATCGCTGGCTGTCACCTTTTCAAAAGGCAACAGCTTGGCAGAAAGCAACGGGAACCACCGTGTCTCAGTATTCTGTGTATGTGTAGTAGTCAGACATGCACACCAAGCCATATTGGAATAGTCTGGACAGAACAAAGAGTGACACAGCAACCTGTCCCCAACCTGTCCCCTCGGAGGTCGGGGCCTCAGCAATGACGATGCCACATGGAAGAGAGAATGGGCCGGGCAGCCATTCTGTAAGGTGACTGCAGGGAGGAACTCATGGGGCTTTCATTTGCTTTTTCCAGAATTCAGTGTGTCCAGTGGCACCATGAGATCATCACACACACACACACACACACACACACACACACACACACACACACACAGAGAGAGAGAGAGAGAGAGAGAGAGAGAGAGAGAGAGTCATTATTTAGTGGATTTTTAGGAATTTACACTTTTTTCTGAATAAAAATGTCTCTGGCTTAGACTCGAAAGGCCACCTTTGTGGTTATTTCCAGTCCCTTTATATATAAAATGTCTAGAATGGGAGCTGAGGAGAGTGTTCCCAGCATGCACAGCAAACACAACTGCCCATCACTCCAGCTCCAGGGGATCCAGCACTCTTCTAGTCTCGGAGAGTCTTGTATTCAGGTGCACATGCACAATGCAGACACACATATACACATAATTAAAGTTAAAATAAACCTGAACAAAATGTCCAGAATAGTCAAATCCGAGAGCCAGTGAGGATGGAATTCATGGCCACAGGTGCTGGGCTGTAAGTAGATACAGTGTTTCTTTCAGGCTGATAGAATGTTCTAGAATTAGACAGTAGCAATGACATACCTTCCGGACATGCTAATGCATACAGTGTATATCTTTTTTAAAAGATTCATTTCTTATGCACATGCTCTATTTTGCCTTCATAGACGTCTGTGCACCCTGTGTGTGCAGTGCCCACAGAGACCACAAGAGGGCGAAGGATCCCCTGAAAACGGGAGTTGCAGAGGGTTGTGAGCAGTCATGCCAGCGTTGGGAACTAAACCCAGGTCCTCAGAAAAACAGCCTGGGCTCTCCAGCACAGAAACAGTACATAGCTTGGTAAAAGTTTATGGTAGAAAGTTCTTCCCTGGAGGAGATATGAACAACCCCCACTCCTAAGTTCCCAAGGACAAACTAAAGTACCATTCCACCCTGGGGAACCAGCAAGTTTATTAGGCTCATTTACAGAGTATGGTGGAGTGTTTCTTGGCAGGGGTGTTGATCACCCCAAAGTAGCCACATTGGACATTCTGCACCCAGCATGGATGATAATATCTCCACAGCTGCTAATGAAGACCCTCCCCCTCGTCTCCCCTAGATTCTATCTATACTCTAATCTTCCCCTTAGACTCCAAGGTCACTTGTAATTACAGCAGAGCTGTCTATAAATGGCCATGAGGAGTGGCTCTTACTCAGGTAAGAGTCCCATGATCCTCCCCAGCCCCTCCTAATGTCAACTGTCCACGGGCCCCATCATGATGAACGCTCACACACATGAACATGGCAGCTGTGTTTCCGGGAGGATGGCACTCTACAACAGTTATTCATGTTTTTAAGGGCATCTTGATGGTTATCACAGTCAGGGAGGACATGAAATGTGGGTAAAGACAGGCACTGGTCATTTTCTTCAATTCTTATAGGTGATGTTTTGATATCAAATGTCCTTCATAGGCTTGTGTGTTTCAACCAAGTCCCCAGGTGTTTGCAGTGTTTGGGGGAAAGGGGGAGTTCAAGGATCTTTGGTGCAGAAAGCCTAGGTTCCAGGCACAGGCCAATAAGGGCAGGCCTCCATGGTTATAATTCAGTTCTGCTTGCATCTTGCTGTCTGCTTTCTAATCCTCCAAGTTATGAGCAAGCCAAGCTTCGAGTTCCCACCACCACGAGCCAAGCTAGCCACCGTATTTCCCTACCATGATGAACTGAATCCTCTCAACTTTGAGCCAAAACAAAGGCCTTCTCTCTTCAGCTTCTTCTGCCGGCTACTTTGTCACAGTGATGTAAAAGTAACTAGTACAGGTGTGCATCTTCTTGTGTGCCGAGGACTGGATACATCCAGAGTGAACACCGTGAGGATATGGGAAACAGGGCTGCATGTGGGACTCCTGGGGTATCCTGGGGCCTCCCTGGGATACAGAGTACATGCTGTCCATGGTACAGACAAGGAAGCCCGTGTAACACCTGTGCAGCATTCCAGAGCTGGGGAGTGGCCAGAAGAGTGTTACGTGGGAATACACAACCCCTTATTTTTATTTCTGAATCTCTACGGCAGCTCGGAAGCCTGCAGGTACTTCTGTCCACCCCACAGCCATGATAGATGATATATAACTTCATCCAGGTGATAAAGGCTGCACATTCTGGGCCAGGGAGGGCAGGCAGGCTGATAACAGAGTACCTTTGCATCCCTTGATAGACAGCAAAGGGAATGAATCCAGAATGCCCAGCCCAGTCCGAACCAGGCAAACCAAGCTGTGTCTTCTCCCTACCAGCCCTTAACAGATATCATTCTGAACCATGACCTTTGGAATTGGCTTGTTTGTTACACAGTGGTAGCTAACTGACACACCTGCTGAGTTTCAATTGAGCCAAGTTAGTCCCTGATACATTTTTCTCCAAGTCACCTGGCATGGAAAAGACCCACACAAAAGGCTCATGGAAGTGTTTAACAAAGCTTAGGGCCTCATGAGAGGGATTCAGTACTCCTTAGACTTGGTGGCGCTCCTTGTGATTTCTAGAAAAGGGTTTTCTTTAAAAAAAAAAAAAAAAAGATTATAGAGTATGTATAGCAACACCAAAAGCAGCTGGGTAGAGGGGCACACATTCATGGCTCAACACATGTGCATCAAGGAAGGAATGCTGGGTTGCACAAAGGGTCCTGATGACTGCAAATCGTTATGGGAGGAACGTGAGGGAAAGAATTCTTCCCACATCTGTCATAAAGCGGGGCATTTTCTATCTACATCGTGAAATCGCACAGAGGAAAACCCTTCTGTCATATCCAAAGATGATGGTAACTGAGACATACATTCAGTGTCAGGAAAGAGTTTCTGAAAGCTACTCTCTCATCTTAGCTCACTAGATCTCAGCATCTTTTCCAGTGTGTCCCAGTAGCTAAGGCACTGAGGAAGCAACTTGGGACCCCTCACCCACCTGTAGATTCCTGAGCTGGGGCAAATGTGCTATGCAATGCATTTTCAGATAAACGTGTTATCCTTCCAAGCCCCAGAAAGACTTCATATTTGTATTTAGTACCCATTTATTTCCTAAGAGATTTTATTATAATTGCCCAAACAAATGCAGAAATCTAAGCCTGTGTATGAGACAAAGCCTTAATTTACTTAGTTACTGTTCTATTGCTGTGGTAAGACACCATGACCCTGGCAATCTACAGAAGAAAGAGTTTATTTGGGGCTTTACAGTTTCAGAGAGTTAGAGTCTAAGAACATGTGGCTGACATGGCCAAGAGAATGGCAGCAGGAAGACAGGCATGGCACTAAAGGAGTGCCACTATAGTCATGAGGCAGAGAGAGAGAAAGAAAGAAATTCAGAATGGAAACCTTAAAGCTCACCCCCCCCCATGACACACCTCCTCCAACAATGAATGCCACACCTCCTAATCCTTCCCAAACAGTTCCACCAATGAGGACCAAGTTTATTCATAGTATGAGCCTGTGAGAGCCATCTTCATTCAAACCACTACAGCCACACTCCCGGGCTGCAGGAAGGGACAAAGAGCAAAGACAGGGAAGGCGGTCTCACTGAGAGTGTGCCCCAGCCCTTTTAGATGCTCTCAAGGGAGATAGTTGGTCTTGGTCACTCCATGAGGGAAAAGAAAATGAGACCCGTTGTTCTCATCAACAGATGTGTTTTACTTAGACAAGAAAATCTGACATAAGACATTTTGGTTTTCAGCCGTCCCTTTGAGTCCTCCTCAGTCCCGTAAGCTAAATTAGCAGAGTTTATGAGTAGTTACTTTCAAAGTTGTTGCTGCTCAATGGGTCTCCTGAAGCCCGAACAGGTGAAGCAACCCATCAGGTAAAAGTAGGTCATGGCGCTGTTTCCAAGCTGGCGCACTATGCCCCATGCGCGAGGCTTAATGAAGGCTCATTCCATGTGATTATGGCTGTGCTTCCCTCCCTCGATTTAGCCCTCAGCTGTTTATTGAAAAACATTGATTGTTGTGCGTTCAGGCTGCTGCTGCTGCTGCTGCTGCTTTTTTCTTTCTCCACCCCAATCTCTAAGCACTTATGGCTTTTAAAGAAAATAAATCATATGAACAAGGACCACAAGCCTTCCTGTTCTAACTTTGGAGGTCATGGGGGCTGAGCAATGATGGGGTCCTGAGGGGATCCTGCCAGGGAGCTGCTGCTGAGAACTTGGGGGACACTGTGCGAGCCTGCCTCTTATCCTCCGTGTCCTGCTTAGCTCTGGGAAAAAGTGGAGCATTCGATTGCTTCCTACTCTGTTCCTGCCCCAGGTCTCAAAGTACTTAGTCCTCTGTTCTCTCTGGGGCTGGCTCTATAGAGTGATGACATACCACCTTCTAGAAATTTCCAGGGCTAGATCCTCACCTCCCAGTATGTATCTGTCTCTGGATGACAGACCCCAGAAAGGAGAGGCAAGCCTCCTACCGCACGTGAACTGTAAGGATTTGCTTGCTCACGCAAGCCCCACCCCATCTATGCCAGGAAAGCTCCCGACAGGACTCTGGCTCTCTGCTGGCATCGTGCTCAGAATACGGAGTCCTATTCTCTCCGCATTTGTATGGGCTTGAAGATGTTTGCAGTAGAAAGTTAGGAGAGGAGGGTGGGCCGCATACATAGCACAAGTAACCCCACGTCTTTCTGTGTCTAAATATAGGGGCAGGGAGTGTTGGCTTGGAGCAGAGGCAGGTAAACTGCAGCCCATGAGCCAAGCCAGGTTTTTATACAGCTTTCAAGATATGAGTCGTCTGAAAGAACGGGGGGAAAGGGTGGGAGCAGGGAATAGAACGAAATATTTTATGACAAGTGTAAATTCAACAAAATTCAGATTTCAGCATCCACCCATAAGGCTCTGTTGGAACACAGCCACGTTCATTGTTTGTGTTTTGGCTGTCTTGCTCTTCAATCGGATGGCAGAGTGTTGTAAGAGACCATATGGCCTGAAGAAACTGAACTACCCGCTGTCTAGTCCTCGGCAGGAATCCTTCACGGATCTCCTACTGAGGGTGTAAACTCGGGAGCCAGACTTCCCTTAACCACACTGTGCCAGGCACTCCTCCCCCACTGAGCCTCTGTTTCTCACCTGGGTACTCTGCCCTGTGGCAGGAGTCGGGGCAGTGCCCACCCACCTCACCAGGGTACTGTAGAGCTTCCCCATGGACACAAGGTTCTTCCTTCACCTGCCTCCTGTTCCTTCTCTCCCTCTTGGGGGAAGGGACTAAACATTGTCTAATCTTTCATGAGCTCTCAGCGGCAAACCAAAGTTTGGTTCTGAGGAAGCTCAGCCTGGGTAATGGATGGTTCATTAGGCTGACTTCCAGAGGGTCGGGGAGGGGTTACAGGAGAAAGCATGGGTGGCCTTAAAGCAGCCACTAGGAGGTCTGCACACAGCAGGACTGTCGTCTTACCTATGTCTGAATTAATGCAGTCCAGTCCCTAGTTCTTCCCAGGCCTGTATGCTCTAGTCCCTCCCCTAAGAGACTAGGTGTTATTAGGTCAGAATTGCATACAAATGGCTGGGAAGAGAACAAAATGAGGGTCCCGTTACCTGCCCCTCAACACCCCCCCTCACCTCACAGTCTAGAAGGGAAATCAACAGTCAGGAAGTCCAGCCTTTGTGATCCTCCACAACCTAACATGTTGGTCTTATGAAGATAAAGGTTCTTTGGCTGAGTGGATAGCATTGTGTAATAGACCTTCCTTGCCAAATCTTAAACCTCTATATATCTTAAGTCTAAGATGACTGTAATAAGTCCCTAACCTTGAACCAAAGACTCTCTAGCCTGCCACTGCAAGAGGATTATATCAGATAACCATTCAGGTACTAGAGAATCACCAGGACATGACGCATCTCATCTTTAAGCAAACCAACACAAGGCTGGGAGACACACACCTGACCATTAACATGGGGGAATATTCTCCAGGCCCAGACTGAGGCTAGAAAGATGGTATGACAGTTAAAAGCACATATTGTTCATGCAGAGAACCCAAACCATCCCCCAAATCCACATCCAGCAGCTCACAACTGCCTGTCACTCCAGCTCTGTGCAATCCAGCACCCTCTTCTGGACTTTGTCTGTTCTGCACTTATGATCACATACCCACACACCCATGCACATACATAAAAATTAAATCTTTTTCCTTTTTAAGTATAAAAGGTCCAGACTAGAGAGGAAATGAACTCTCCTACCTGAAATCTAGATTTTGGTATCTGGTGGTTGCCATCCCCCTTCTTAGCCTCTAGGACATAGATTTTTCTTCCTGATAAAGAGACAGTCTGTGAGATGGTAGTCAATCCATAGATCACCCTTCCTCCCACACTAGGCTCCTAAAAGGGAGACACAGGGAGCAAGCAGAGGGGCACCCAACACAGCACCCAGCATTGCTGTTTTCAAATGATTTGAGCAAGAATAACTCAAGTCCTACTTCCCTTTCCCAGCCTGCGATTCATCTCAATAGATCCAGCTCTCTGAACTGACTCTCATCAGCGGAGAGGGGCGGAGCTGAGCCTAGGCTATGCACAGTGACAGGGCTCTGAGCACGGGACTTGGCAGACAGTGGCATTTAATGAATGCTGGGTTGAATGCTCAGTATTCATGAAATACAGGCTTGTCTGGAGCAGTTCTGCTTGAGCTGAGCATGATGAAGTAAGATCTGTTACCATCTTCACTGTAGCCTTAGATAGGACTCAGATACTCAGGGTGGAGGAAGCTGTTTAGTTGCCTTACTATCTGAGGTTTGGTACCAGAAGTGGGGATTTCTGGAACATCCTGAGGTCATGCACCTATTGAGAGCAGCAACACTTCTGCCCAGTGGCCAGCTCTCCACTTCTAAATCATCCCAATGTTGTCAAAGGACAGAGACCCTTTCTGTCTCAGGAAGGCTCACATGCCCAGGACACTGCCTCATGTGTTTTCCTTCTTTAGCCCCTAGCATCTGTGATATCTCCCTGTCTTAATCAGGGTTTCTACTAGTGCACAAATATCATGACAAGAAGCAAGTTGTTGAGGAAAGGGTTTATTCAGCTTACATTTCCACATTGCTGTTCATCACCAAAGGAAGTCAGGACTGGAACTCACGCATGTCAGGAAGCAGAAGCTAATGCAGAGGCCACGGAGGGATGTTACTTACTGGCTTATTTCCCCTAGCTTGCTCAGCTTGCTTTCTTATAGAACCCAAGACTACCAGTCCAGGGATAGCACCACCCACAAGGTGCCCTCCCCACTTGATCACTCATTGAGAAAATGCCTCACAGCCAGATCTCATGGAGGCATTTTCTCAACTGAAGCTCCTTTCTCTGTGATAACTCCAGCTTGTGTCAAGTTGACACACAAAACCAGCCAGTACACTCCCCAAGCATTCTCATATCTTTTTGCTGCTTAGGCTTGGCAAGGTGTCGTGCATGTTCAAGGTCACAGAGGTGGTACACGGGTCTCCTGACTAGCTCATTCTGAAACTTGGTTTGGGTCCTGCTTCTCCAACCAGGATCATGAACGGCCTTTCATGTGGCCTTTATGGTTTGAAGCCAAGTAAAGATCCATGCACAACTATACAAGTTGGTAAAATGGAGACACAGGGTATCCATGGAGAAAACAGGGACACGCAACACAGACCCCTGCATACTTGGTCAAATTATTTGAGCAAGAATAACTCAAACCCTACATCCTTTGATGGAGGAAGCTCAGAAGCTCAGGGACCTCCAGTTGAGCAGCTTTGGCATAAGGCAGTCTCCTTGCCCCCAGAAACCCTATTTCTTCATGGAGAAATGTATTTAAGGCCATATCAGTAGATACTCTGAGCACGAAGATGGTTCTCTCAGTGAAATAAGCAATCTTTTTTTTTTTTAAGGAGAGATTCATTTATTTTATTTTATTTTATTTTATTTCATTTTATTTGTATGAGTGTCTTGCCTGGATAGATGTATGTACATATACATACCTGGTGCCTACAGAGGCCAGAAGAGGGCATCAGATCCTCTGGAACTGGAATTACAGATGGTTGTGAGCCACCATGAGAGCCCTGGGAATGTGGATACTCTAGAAGAGCAACAAGTGCTCTTAATCACTGAACCATCTCTCCAGACCCATGGGTCCCTTTCAAATGCAGACACCCAAGAAAACAACTACCTCCTAATCAGCTTCTCAGTGAAGCATCTCTCTTCAGGACCCACAACTGGCCAAAGCTCTAAGCCTAAAGTGACAGAATCTCGGGGAGGTCTGTAAGCCAGATGGTGGGGCTTCAGAGGCAGGCGGACAACAAGGCCTTTGTGGGAGCACACTGACCCCACAGCACCCCAGTCTCTCAGACTTCCCATCATCTACATATTGTCTGTACTTCTTCCCAGACTCCTGCCTCCTAGGGGGTGTCTTCACTGCCATCATTCTTGTGGATGAAAATTTCCAATCTTAAAAGGGTTATTATGCAGTAAGGAGAATAGCTATGGGGAAAGTCCCTAGGAAGAAATGTCTGGTTCTATTAACTGGAGACTTCTGTAGCAGTCACAGATAGCTGAGCAAGAAATAGGTTGTCCTCAAATGAGAATTGTCTGGCAAGAGGTCAAGCAGAGCCCCTCGGCTGTCTACAAGGACACTAGAAAGGTCTTTTGACTTGTGAAGGTGTTGAATAAACCTCTACACTCTAAGGAGTTCTTAGCCCAGTGCAAACCCCTCCCACCACCTGGGAGTTTCGAAACATCTAGAGATGTTTCAGCGTTACCATCCCTGGGAAGGAGGTTGTGAGGAATGATCTGGATTGTCAACATGTCAGGTTGTAGCATCACCTAGGAGACAGATCCCTGTACCTATCTGTGAGGGAGTTTCTAAACTGGGTTAGAAATGGGAAGACCTACCCTGAATGTGGGCAGTGCCATCCTGTCAGCTGGGGTTCTGGACTGAATAAAAACTAGACAGTGAGCTGAGTGCCAGCATCCATGTCTCTCTGCTTCCCACCTGTGGATAGATACAATGTAACCAGCCGCCTCATGCTCCTGCTGCCCTGCTTTCCCCATCATGGTGGACTGCATCCCTTCAAGCTGACAGCCACAACAAACTCTTCCTCCTCCTTACTGCTTTTGCCAGGGGTTTGTCACAGGCAGGAGGAAAGTGCCTACTCTGATGGTTTCTGATGTCTAACAGGATACTGGGAAATTCTAGGTCTCAAAGCAAGGGTTAGGCAGCCCAGACTAAGCTTAGGCTTTTCCCTTAGGAAAGCCGGAGCTGAGGGGTCTGCCCCTCCCCTGCAGTGAAACCTGTCATCCAGGCTTTAATAGCAGTTGACCATTATCCCTTTCCACCATTCTCAGTCCTAATCACAGGCTGGTGGAGAGGGTAGAGGTTTTAAAGACCCAGCAGAATATTCTCCATGCCTCTACTTCCTCCTCTCCCTCCTCCTCAATTTGGTTTTCATCTGTTTTCCATTTCTCAGCAGCCATATATCATGTTTGTAGCATGCAACACTTCAGGGTTAGAATCCAAGATGTCAAGTTCCTCCCAAAATGGCCTCTCTCTGGATGCACCAAGATGTCACATTTAGGTGACAGGGATGGACACTTTGGGTGTTAGTTTCATTTTAGGAATGGAACAAAGCATCATTCATGGGGACAGAGTCAGGGGTTCCTATTCAACCATCTTCACCTTCTGGACCTACGATACTGTCAGGACTGCTGCCTGAGGAGATATTTATAGACAGACTTGTCATTCCATGTTGCTCATGTTTCCATCAGTGTGCGACTATCTGCAAGATCCTTAACATCTTTGTTGGGAGTCACAGATGACCTTTTGTGACTTTGAGAAATGGCGACATCCTGTAGGTGTTCTGGTCTCTGAATTCTCATTCCCCACACCGCAGTGAGCTGGGTAAGGACTGGGGAGATGGACTATTTCTCAAGTAGAGGAAAACTAATTAAGGGGAGCCCACAGAACTAGATGCTAAAAACGGAAATAGATTGGTGGGAATTGACCTGGCATGTATCTACAAGCTGGCTGGCCAAGAACCGCCCACTTCTGACAGATAGCCCAGATGATGAGAGTGATGGATGTCTTCACATCCACCTGTGGGTGATGAGGGCCGGCAGGTGAGACTCCAAGAAGAGCAGCTACTTAAGGGAGAACTTGTTTCCTTAGCAACCTGCCCCTCTTTATTTCCCATCATTGTCTGAAGACACAGTGATATCACACCTCTCAAAGGGATTAGACAGGGACCACCCTTAGCTCATGGGCAGCCAAGTGGAACATGGCTAATGAGCATCCCATGTCATCGCAGATGCTCTGTGTCATTGCAGATGCTCTGTGTCATCACAGAGTTTAAAGCATACTGAAGAAAGCACATGCACTGTTACTGTTCTCTCTCTCTCTCTCATATACACATACACATGAACATGCATGTGTGTGTGTGTGTGTATATATATATATATATATATACACACACACAGTATATATACAAACACACATATACACGCGAACACACACAAGCACACACATATGCATACACCAAACACATATATACACACAAACACACACAAGCACACACACATATGCTACACATACAAACACACACATACACACTAAACCTCAGTCTTTCAGTATCGCAGATGCTCTGTGTCATTGCAGAGTTTAAAGCATACTGAAGAAAGCACATGCACTGTTACTGTTCTCTCTCTCTCTCTCTTTCTCTCTCTTTCTCTCTCTCTCCCTCATATACACATACACATGAACACGCATGTGTGTGTGTGTGTGTGTGTGTGTGTATATATATATATATATATATATATATATATATATATATATATATAAACACACATACATACACGAACACACACACAAGCACACACATATGCATACACCAAGCACATATATAGATACAAACAGACACAATTTCTGGAGTGCAACCTAAGAAAGGAAGAAAATTTAGGAGTCACAGAGTCTGGAAGACATGGCTCTCTGTCTAGTCTAGATGCCAACTGCATAAACCCAGGTAGGCACAACACCTGGGCAGAGTAGTCATAAATGAAGCTCAGAGGTTATGGTTCATTCACTGTTGCCCTGGGAGGGGCATGCCCAGCCGGGGACTGGCCTGTCTCTTCCAGAGTGCCCAGCATGGGGCTGGTCTGTCTGTCTCTTCCAGAGTGCCCATCATGGGGCTGGTCTGTCTGTCTGTCTGTCTGTCTGTCTGTCTGTCTCCAGTGTGCCCTGTAAGTGATGGTACCAGCCTTGGCTCATCTCTCTGTCCCAGGATACCCCATGAGACTGTTTTCCTTTTCCTCCTCAGCCTCCATCCAATTCTGATCACCTCCCATCCAGATCTCATCCATCCTCCAGACAGCCTGCAGATAGTATCTAGTGACCATCTTCTCCTGCCAGCGCCTCCCTAGCTTCCTGCTCTTTGGTGCAGAACCCAACCAGACTCTGCCCACAGTTAGCAATTTTACCTCAAGAATGAGCTGGGACCCACATGTTAAAAAAGGAGAAGGCTGGCTCACACAAATCTCCACAGTGTCTTCTGACATCCACATTTGCAACATGACATACATGCATATGCACACATATACACATGCATGAAGTAAATACATAAAATACCGTTTTAAGAATCTGAAGCTTTAGCCAGGTGGTGGCGGCACACACCTTTAATCCCAGCAGTTGGGAGGCAGAGGCAGGCGGATTTCTGAGTTCAAGGCCAGCCTGGTCTACAAAGTGAGTTCCAGGACAGCCAGGGCTATACAGAGAAACCCTGTCTAAAAAGTAATAATAATAATAATAATAATAATAATAATAATAATAATAATAATAATCTGAAGCTTTTTAACTGGTTTTCTGCTAACAGACTATCTATAGTCACAAAAAGACATCCCCTTGGGAGCCGGAGAGACTGCACAGTGGTTAAGAGCACTAGCTGCTCTTCCAGAGGTTCAGTCTGAACACCCACATAGCTGCTAACACCCATCTGGAACATTCCAGCACACTCTTCTGGTCTCAGTGGATTCCAGGCATGCATGTGGCTGACAGACATACATGCAGGTAAAACAGTCACACACATAAAACTGAAAATCATTATTTACAAAAGAATGGGTCGTTCTTTTTAAACGTTACATTTGATCATGGAATGCCTTTGCTCAGAGTTTCCCAGCATGCCCTCGTCTCATGCATCTTAAAGTCCTGTCATGATCAGCCAGACAAGGCGGCCCGGTCTTTCAGAGGGAGAGCAAACTAAACCCCACAGCTCTGCAGCACACTTGCTCTGTACCCACCCCAGGGCCTTTGCACCCCTGGTCTCACTGCCTCACGTGCTGTTTGTGTGGCCCCAGGTCCCCTGGGCCACTCACATCCCTATTCAGATCTCACTGGCCCCCAACCACTCTAGAACAGATGTGGCTGGCCTCAGTGTTTGAACTGTCATTCAGGTTCTCTCACACCATTGGTGGCTATTTAACTTGTAGTTCATTAAAACCAAACTTTAAATATGGTTCTTGATTATATTAGCCATATTCCAGGTGTCTTGAAGTCATATAAGCAATGATAGTTGAGATGTATTCTCTCTCTCTCTCTCTCTCTCTCTCTCTCTCTCTCTCTCTCTCTCTCTCCGTCCCTCCCACATCCTTACTGTAAACAACCCTACCATCCAGGGAAGGGCCTGGCCTGAGTCCAAGGTATGAAGAGAAGGTGGGTTTTCCATCTGGCTTACAGAATCCCCCTTTTTTTTAGCCATTAGCTCCATCCTGTCACTCTGTGTCATATGATTATTGTTACCATATTGAATTGTATACATTATAGGACATTTTGATCTCCAGAAAGTTCTATCAAAGAGAGAGAGAGAGAAAGAGAGAGAGAGGTGCCAAACTATGCTATTCATTGATTAATTTTGCCATTATTATCATCATCCAAAATAAATCTATAACAATTGCTATATATTCATATCGTGCTTCTAATATAATTAAAAATATATAGCTTAGTATAATTCCTATATATTTATTTTTGTGCACTGACAACTAGAAGCCTACTGTGTGCAAATGTGAGAAACATTATCTAAAGTGCCTAGTGCATAGTATTCCTTGGAAAATAGCATCTTGTCATTCATCTCTTTCTATTTCTATATAAAATCATTCCGTTTATAACTACATTCCTCTCTGCTTTAATTTTATACTTAATATTCTCTGTGTGTGTGTGTGTGTGTGTGTGTGTGTGTGCGCACGCGTGTGTGTATGTGTATGTGTGTACTGGCTGGTTTTGTGTGTCAACTTGACACAAGCTAGAGTCATCAGAGAGAAGGGAGCTTCAGTTGAGAAAGTGCTTCTGTGAGATCCAGCATTTTCTCAATTAGTAATTGATGGGGGAGGTCCCAGTCCACTATGGGTAGAGCCATCCCTGGGCTGGTGGTTCTGGGTTCTATTAAGAAAGCAGGCTGGGTAAGCCATATGAAGCAAGTCAGTAAGCAGCATCCCTCCATGGACTCTGCATCAGCTGCTGCCTCCAGGATCCTGCCCTGCTTGAGTTCCTGTCTTGACTTCATTCAATGATGAACAGTGATATGGAAGTAAAAGCCAAATAAACCCTTTCCTCCCTATCTTGTTTTCAGTCATGGTGTTTCACTGCAGTAATAGAAACCCTAACTAAGACTGTGTGTGTGTGTGTGTGTGTGTGTGTGTGTGTGTGTGTGTGTGTGTGTGCGTGTGTGTGTACATGCACACGTGTATAAAACTTTCAGGGGTCAGGTCTCTCCTCCCACCATGAGTGTCCTGAGGATTGAACTCAGATCCTCAGGCTTGTCAGGCAGTGCCTTTACCTACTGAACCATCAGTAGTTCTTTCCTGTTTTTTTTATTACTATTATTTTTTTATTATTATTATTTGGTTGTTGTTGTTCATCCCAACCAATTTGGAAAATGCTGAGATCCCTGAAGAGAGGAGAAATTTTTGGTCACATGTCTAGATTCTGGGTCCTTTAAGGATCACTATCCAGTGCATCTCTGGGGACCACAGATCACATAGTTCACTCAAAAGATACACATGCCTGATCCCAACATTAGATGTTCATGCTTCTGCTCCCCTCAGCCTCCCTCCCTCTCTCCTCCTCCTTCGGACTCATGCCCAGCCCCTTCCTATCCCCACCTGCTGTGGCTGTGCCCTGGAGAGGGTGTGGCGTGCAGGCAAGGAAGCACACCACTCATGAGTGAGGTGCGCAACTTCCTCTTTCTGTTTCTGCCTCTGCTTCCCTAAAACCCTCACGTACAAGTGTGAGAAGAAAGATAAGAAAAGGGGATGGGGCAGAGAATAAAACCTACCTGTTGGTGCCAGGGCTCCTCTAACCATGACAGGTTTCATATCTTCAAGATGTCAGAGAGAAAGATTGAGCCATGGGTTGGGAGAAGGGTAAAATTTAAACACAAGCCATTGTCCCCTCCAAAGGAGAACACATAGAATTGTTATTTTATAAGCACCCCTCTGTGGAACTCCTACCAGGTGAATGGTGTATCATGTAGGGTTTTCCATAACACCTGAAATATATCATTCAAACCAGCCACACCAGAAGAACTCCAAAGACACTTCTGTTCCACACAGGCAAGCATGTCACAAACCCCAAAAGACTGAGAGCCACTGCCTGCAGTCCATACCGCACGTTTAAATGTCAGTTATTCCTTCAAAGTACAACTCAGAATAGATTTCAATTAAGGGGATGATATTTGAATCAGGGAAAAATCAATGGAGGTTAATGGGGAGATAATTTGGCAACAGAAGTTCTTTTTAAAGGTCTTTTTAGCGATGTTCTGGTTTCCTGAAGTGAATGTATATGAGCGTATAGTACTGACCCAGAGACAGGCTTGGGTCATAGATATGAGGCTCCATCGTGCTGGCATGTGGCTTTCTCTGCCTCAGGCCACCAACATCTGCATGCACAGAGAAGTCCTGGATACCATGGTGACTTCCTGGGCAGTGAGCACCAACCCGTCTTCCTGGTCTCCCCATCCCAGCACTTTTGAAAATTTTATTTATTTATTTAATATATATGAGAACACTGTAGCTGTTTTCAGACACACCAGAAGAGGGCATCAGATCTCATTACAGATGGTTGTGAGCCACCATGTGGTTGCTGGGAATTGAACTCAGGACTTCTGGAAGAGCAGTCAGTGCTCTTAACCGCTGAGCCATCTCTCCAGCCACTCCAAGCACATTTGAAATGGAAACTTTATGAAGGAGGGTGGGGGGAAGGCACCTGAAGACCAAAGCAAAGGAGCTGCAGAAGATGATGGATGATGGATGATGGATGATGATGGATGGTCAAGTTCATGAGATGCTCACATGGGGAACAGATTGTGACCACAGCATCTCAGTAACTGTGTTACTATGTATATAGCTACTGGTTGGTCCTAATTAACAAGTCACAGAATAAAATGTCTGGATAATTGAGAGAGAAGGATATTTGGGTGTATTAAATATGTAGAATGGGGTTTGGGAACTAACTATGGTCCTGTGGCATAGTATCCTAGGTTATTCTTTTTTTTTTTTTTCCATTGCTGTGATAAAGCACCGAGCAAAAGCAACTTGGGGGGAGGAAACAGTTTATTTTAGCTTACATCGTACAGTCATCTATTACTGAGGGAAGTCGGGGCAGGAACCTGGAGGCAGGAACTGAGGCAGGTGTAATAGAGAAGCACTGCTTACTGGCTTGTTCCCCATGGCTTGCTCAGCCTGCTTACTGGTCCAGCCCAGGAGCACCAAGTCCCAGTGTGGTACTGCCCACAGTGGGTTGTACATTATTCTAGAAAAGTCCCTAGGTCCTAATAGCCCATTCTGAGCCTGTCCCATTAGACAGTAGTGTTTGTTCTTTGTACCCTCTATGATAATTAGCTAATAGCCGCTGTTGTCTTTCCTTTGCTAATTATCTTAAGTGCTGTGTAACTTACTTAACTCAGAGTATTCTATTAGCTGTGATATTTATTTGAGGTGAGAAACCGAAGCTTAGTCTTGACTGATGCCGAGCAGCATCAGTAGGAACTAGGTGTTGAGACATCAGCCCGATGTGTCCAATAGCTGAAGTTCAAAGCTCTATCCATAGCACCAGAATGCTGAAGTATGGCCCAAGGGAAAATGGACTTGAAGTCAAGAGCTCTCTGTGCCTAAGAATCAGCCGAACAATCGAAGGCGCAAGTGTCCCCTGCAGCAAGGAGCAGGGACTTGAGCAAAAGATGAAAGCAGTCTAGTGAATTTAGCTTCCGCCTGGAGCCTCTTCCTGGAATTCAACAACTTCAAGGTTGATGGATTGGACTGCAGCTGAGTGGTCTGAGCATATTAATAAGTTCCAAATCGCCAGCTGATTCTGCCCCTGAGGTCTGCCGCAGGCTGCCCACCTGGGTTAGTATAGTGTTGTGCACACATTCCTGGTAGAGTCAGCTGGCTGTGTAAGGAACGAGGATCCATGGGGAGAGACTCCCTGTGCTTTGGGGCTGAGATCTAAATTTTAAGCATGTTTATATACTCCCCAAGAGCCGAGGACACCTGAGGCTCTAGACCTGGGCTTGAACATGCTACTGATCTGGACTGTCCATCGCCATGCCTAGGGTCAACCTCCATAGCTCATCCCTAAGTATGACTACACTGCATATGCTCACTCTTGTGTTCTCCCTGACCTCAGCTTCATGGGTCTTTCCCAGTCTCTATGTGGCCTCAGATGTCAACCAACAACCTGTTTATCCCTCCATGTTCTATTGTTGGGTACCTGTCACTGACATTATATGTATATGTTCGTGTATATGTATGTGTGTGTGTGTGTGTGTATGTGTATATATGTATGTGTGTAGCCTTTCATCATTCCCTCCCTTTTATTTGGAAAACCCTTCTGAACACGTTCTCAGCAGAGCTACATGTACATGACTCACCGAGTTTAGTTAGCATTGCTTACAAGAGGGATGATGAGGAATCATTTGTTAAAATGAGAATGGCAGGCTAATGAATTTCAATGGGATTCTTACCACTTTGTGTAGAACTTGTCCGCCTGCTTCAGGAATGCACAGAGGGTCTGGGGATGTGCCCGGGTCTAGACTTGTCACTCGCATAGCATTTTGTGATATACTGAGTTCAATCCTGAGCACCCAAAAGACAGAAGAAAGTATCCCAAATGATGTTGACAAAGAAGGGTTCGAGGTCCCGGTTTGAAAGCTCACTCAGAACTGTGTAGTGCTGATGCAAAAGGAGTAGAAAGAGATAAAGACAGATACAGGTCTACAGATCAATGAGGAAGATTTGTAATTCCCGAATGAACCTGTCATCCTATGCTTAATTGGTTTTTGGTGACAGTGAGTATCGGAAAAACAGAAGTGGGAGAACAATGGCCCTTCTAATAAACGGTGATCAGACAGGTGGTTATCCTCACATGGACAAAACAATGCCAGACCCTTGCTTCCTACCAGCTATCAAAGTTAATTCCAAATGGATCAATATGCAGATGAAAGAACTGAGATGAGAGCTTAGAATCACACAGGTGGACGTGACCTCAGATTCAGGGATCATTTTTGATGGTAGGGTGGCACACATTAGTCTTAATACTCTAGAGATAGAGGCAGGCAGATATCTGAGTTCAAGGCCAACCTGGTCTACATAGTGAGTTCCAATCTAACCAGAGCTACATAATGGGATGAATGGATGGACAGATGGATGGATGGATGGATGGATGGATAGATAGATGGATGGATGTGGATGGATGGATGGATGGACAGACAGATGAACAGACAGACAGACAAATAAATGAAAAAGAACAAAGAGAATAGTTTTATCTTTAATTCTAAACTCACAAGCAATCAAAGGAAAACTATACTAACTGCACTTCATTAAAATTAAGCCGTTTGTACTTCAAAAGAACCCTGTAAAGAAGGGGAAGGTGTCACTTTCAGAATTGGGAGAAAATGTTGGAAGTTGGCGATCTGATGATAAGTGCCGAGCCTAGCAAATAACTCTTCCGGTTCAATAACAAAAAAACACGAACGACTCAATTAAAGCTCAGACAAAGGATGGCAGAAGGCTTTTCTCCCGTAAGCTTGTGAAGAGGGGCACCGGTTAATTGCTCACTGGGGAAATGTAAATCAGGACACAGTGAGATGCCACTTCCAACTCGTCAGCATGATTAGCTGTAGAAGACAGCAAATGTTGAGGAATTGGAACCTCTCTAGCTCAGTGGTGGTGAGGGAGGACTGGGGGCCACTCTGCTCTGGCAAGGAGTGGGGCCATTCCGCCAGATGTTAAGCAGTTGGTATATGGCTCATTACCTCCACTTTCAGCTATGACCCTAGAGAATAATGAGATATACTCATACTGACACTTCTATGTGAGTGTCCAGTAGTAACCTAAGCAAAATATATTGTAGCAGGGCTGGAAAGATGGCACAGTGGTTAAGAGCACTTGCTGTTCTTGTAAAGGATTGGAGTTTGGTTTTCAGCACCCATCTAGTGACTCACAGCCATCTGTAACTCCAACTGCATGGACTCCTACACCTTCTTCTGGCCTCCTTAGGCACTGCACATGTGTGATATAGGTATGCATTCAAAACACAGACACGCACACGTGCAGCCACAGGTGTAAATTTTAAGCAAATGTTTTAAAAATAAACGTTACTTCTGGACCCATGAGAGGGGACTTCTGACACTGCAAGATGCATGCATGCCATGCCTTCAGTATGTGAAGCTAAATGTTCCATATTGGGAAAAATCAAATTATCTGACTGCCCAATCACAATGGCACATTGGACCCACCAGATAAAATTAGAAAGATGGAAGTTTGGCCCTGAAAGTCCAGATGAACTTTTGTATTCTGCCCCTTTAGTGAGGAGTGAGCAGGAGAGACTGAGTTAGACCTCACACCCAGGTTCCCATACACAGCATCTCCAGGTTTGGGGTCTGTGATGATGAGAAAAATCTCACAATGCTGGGGACAGCCTGGGACAGCCTGGGACACCCTGAGACAGCCTGAGACAGCCTGGGACATCAGAAGCCTAAGCATGAGAAAATCCCCCTGAAAATTCCCGCTGTCTTAACTTGCCATCCTATCCTGGCTGTTTTAAGAAAGGGGTTATTATATTTCACAGGTACATGAAGAACATTTATAGAAGAAATAAACTAAGGCAAGTCCCCTCTCCCAGATATTCAAATGTGAATCAAGATTGGCTGTGACCTGGGAACACCTTGTATCATACATACAACCCAGTGTTGCAGCTTAGATACAGAATGAGCAAGATCAGAGAGTAGCCTAGAGGGGAAGTAGACATGACCAACTTGAGGTGGGTGTTCCTCCAGAGGTGTGAGCCAGTGTGTGCAGTCGAGACAATGTGTATGATCATAGGGGAGGAACGGCCCTGGATGAACAGGATGGCCTGTGACTTCCAGTGAGTGTGCCAGGATAACAACCGCAACTCTCAGGACTTCAAGATTCCAGAGTTCAAGGTCTGAAGTTCTCTGTTGCTGGTTGGTTTTAACTATCATCTTGACTAGAAGCACCTGGGAAGAAAGTTCAGTGAGGAATTGTGTAGATCGGGTTGGCCTATGGACTTATCAGTGGAAGATTCTCTTGGTTGTTGACTGATAATGAGGACTCGGCCCACTATGGGCAGCACCATTCTCTAGTCAGGGGGTCCTGAGCATACGAGGGAAAGGTTAGCTCAAAGCAAGCCAGGCTGTGCTTATTCTGTCTTCTCTTGACTAGATGACTCTTCTTCGTGTGACTAGATGAGTTTCTGTTTCAGCTTCTCTGAAATATGGACAGTGGCCATATAGACTATAGAAATAATGGGCAATAATCAAGAACGACATGCCTAACACCTCTCAGTTGGTTTTTGTCAGGTTTTTTAATTATAGCCAAAAAAAAAACCAAACAAAAACTAAACTAGGACATCTTCTTTCACTTAGGTCAGATCTGAATCCTTGGTCATCTTGGAAAGACACCCTGACAAGCCTTTTGTCACCTCAGAGGGTAGATCTCATGTAGGTATGGAAGTGGTACAGTGCGGTCAGTCTGGTGACCTTCCTCCTCAGAGTGCCCTGGCTAGTTTGTGGCAAGTGTAAGGGTTTTGCAATTGACAGCCTCTTGCTTTGGGCTTGACCTGGCCAGGGTGACAGGTAACCTCTGTATAACTCTGAGCTCATCACGGTAATGGCCCACATAGATGACAATCATCTACATCCCCAGTGTCGTGTTAGAAGCTCCAGCAGCTCCAGTTCTGGGCCAGAGTGGTGCTCCACTTTGAATAGGAAAAAAAAATGAATTTGTAGAACTTTCCATTTGCTCTGTTCTCCCAAGTATTTCTTGCTGCAACCCACTTAACAATCTCCGGGCTTTTTTAGAAGGCCATGTCAATCGGAGGCCGGGATAATAGCTCTGCCATTACTTAGGGCTTTGTTGAGACATGAAGGGCAAAGTGTGCCTCATTATTCAGGTTTTCAGACGTGATGGCACCTAGCCAAAGTGGTCCCATTAACTCTCGAGGCCTCGCTTGGAGGCTCCCCACCTTCAAATCATAACTTCTCTTCAGGGAAGTGGAGAAAAGTTGAAGGCTATCATTGTCCTCAATATGCCAGGGCCTGTCCCATCTACAGGTGCATTATCTATGCATGAGGCTTTCAGAGCATCTGCCTTTCGAGAGCTTGATGTATAGTTTTCTGGTTCAAAGAAAAATCCTTCCATCTCTGATTCAAAACAATGAGGGATTCAAGAGGCATCAAGGATCCCTAGTGGCAGCCCTGGAGGGGATTTCTCGATGGGTGTCTCCGATGCTAAGATCTACAAGGACCTCCTTCTTCCAATGAGCCCTGTACTTACACCCTTAGTCTGTCTGTGAGGCATGAGGCTGGGACTCTTCACACTGCTCTGATTCTGTTTTGCATCGTGGCATGAAAACCATGCATTAAAACAGCAAAAGCGGGCAGAGAGCCAGCAGTATGCTGACCGTATCCTCCCTTCAAATGCTCCCATCAACGGCAGCAGGCTGATTCCGAGCTAGGAAGACAGGACTAGTCAGTAAAGTGCTTTGCCGTGCACACATGAGAACCTGAGTTCAAAATGACACTTGTCACTCTGGCAGGTGACGACAGGTGGAGTCCTGAGGGTCACTGGCAATTTCTGGGTCACTAAGAGACCCTGTCTTAAGAAAAGCCAAATAGATAGCTCCTGCAGAATGACACCCTTCACATATAGAAATGGACACGCACACCATGCACACTCAAGCACACATATACTCACACAAAGAGTCAAGTCCCCTGACCTCCCAGGAAAGGGAAGTCCAAGGGGATTAAGTGTTTTTTCTTACCCAGGCCTAACTGAGCAGGCCCAGGTAGCAGCTGTGTTATTATGTCCTCGTGTTTCATGTGGACCAGGGCTCACGGGAAGGCTTGGCTCATGGATCCTTTTAATGACTAGTCCTCAAACACCACCCAGCTCCAGGAGGGTGGGATAGGCACTTTCATCCACTCCACCCACTACTGTGAGAAAGATCTGGGTCACGGTTTACGAAGAATAGGTATGCTGAGCTGTGGAATCTTTAGTGAGTAGTCTTCGGAAAGTGAAGTTATCGCTACACCTGTATTCACAGGCCTCGGGATTGAGTGACAAGAAACACATTTCCCAGCAGTTCTGGAGGCTGGATTACCAAGGCCAGGGCGCCCACAGGTTTAGTGTTTGATAAGGTCTCTACTTGGCTGTAGATGGCTGTCTTCACGGGTATGTCTTCTTTGTTAGGTGGACAGGGAGGGGGCCACAGAAGAGGAGATAGATAGATAGATAGATAGATAGATAGATAGATAGATAGATAGATAAAACAGCTTCCAGACAAACATCACATGACACAACTGAATTTGTAAAGAAATCTGAAACTCCCACTTTAGTGGGTCACCATTGTAAGTTCAAGCAAGAGGACAAAGGACTCTGTTCTCCATCAAGGGAAAAAAAATGGCAAAGCCCACCTCCCATACTTGTTGGGTCAAGTAAAAGCAACATATAAGAAGTGCCCAGCACCTAAGTAGCCTTCAGTAATCATTTAGAATTAGACCCTCAGATGGTCATTTCGAACCATGGAGAACACATCCTTTTGATGCTCTTGTTGAATGCCTGGAACAGACACTCAGTGAACTTCATCACCACAGTCTTTGCCTCTAAAGTAGCCTGATGGCGTCACCACGGGGATGCTGGGAATCAAGCAGCCACCTACAGTTCTGGACCAGGACTGTGGCTGATGGAAAGATGCAGCCTTTTCCCTGAGGACATAAACCAAAGGTGGCTGTGGGCTGCTTCCTGACAGTGAAACCCTTTCAGAGGCCCTGGGAATTAATACAAGATTATCCTCAGAGCAATCCAGGGAGCCCTGCACCTCAGTGACCCATCAAAGCACATTCAGATTCATTTTCTGTTTCCACTTCTATGAATTCACCTGAGGACCTAATTGTACCTGAGAAACATCTACCCACGGTGGAGAGAAGGTGATAATGAGATTTTAGGATCCAGGAGAGGGAAGACACTGGAATCTTTGCAGTCATGGTGGAGCGTCATTTCTTTTCTTTTTTTTTTTTAATGGTCTGTTTCTTTTTATAAGAGCAAACCTGCCCTGAGGCTTTGTCTTTCAGATAGAGAGTCCGAAGGACAGGATTCTTCCAAGCCCTCTGTTACTTGGTTTGCTTGGGCATCTTTTAGAAAATGCTATAAAAATGCCAGAGACACGTCTTTGACAAAATCTCGACGTATAGAAGTTGTGACTAGGAGCTACTTTGGGTTTCTGTCCGAGGGCACTTCTCAGGGTTCCAACTCAGCCATCAAATCTGCTAAGCATCCTATGTGTTCAGAGAGGTGTGGAGGGAGGCCTTTTCCTGCTAACAAGCAGACAGCCCGGAAAGCAAGGTTGTTATGCGCACCACAACTCAAAACTTTCCTTACCAGTCTCGTGTACAAAGAGACATCGATCACAAGAGGGCAACCCCTCTCCTTCGTCTGTTGTCCACCCTTGATCTTACGACAAAGACTGTTACTTCAGTCACTCCGGTGGGAGTCTCCAACTAGATTTACCGGGGCGGGTGATGGAGACACGAAAGACCTAGTGGCGTCACACCGGGTGTGACTCCAGCTGCAGGATCACCTTTACAATACTGCTCCTTCTTCCAATAAGCTATCTGTGGGATGTCACCTGTCCTGGGACCCTTCAGATGGGGGATGATGGTAATCGTGGTCCTAGCAGCAACAGATGGAAGAAGAAGAGAGAGGATGTCGGGCGCTCCGAGGACCAGCTCTTCCCTAGATCCATGTCCACCAATCATCCTAGGGTTGCCGATCAAAGTGTAATCCTGAGCCTGCCTTCAAAGGCTTAGCTCAGACCTGGTGCCATTGCTACCTGCCTAGCCCACCTTGCCGTAGGGTCCTCCTAGTGATCTGAAGTCTTTCGCTTCCCACAAGCTTCCTCAAGGGCTGCTGGGAAGGATAGCATCTCCCCTGGCTATCAATCCTGCTCAGCGGAGTCTTCAGATGGTTTTATATACCCTGACAGGAAAATACGGGGCAGCCTGGAGCCTGGTGCAAACTCGGGAGCCACCTTTCCCCCATCTGTGTTGTCTTTCAGATGGATCTTTGCAGTAAGACTTCCTATGCAGATATATTCCCAGTGAAAACTCCTGATAAAAGATAGTCTTCCTCTCTAAAATTTATTCCAAAAAAAAAAAAAAGGAGGTTGTTTATAAGCCATTAACCAAGGTATAACAGACGTATCCCAGAGAGCACAGCTCTGAAGTGAGTGACTATGCCAGTGTTTGTGAAGCAAGCACATTAAACACAGCCTAGGGTCAGGAAAGGCCAGAGAACAACATGGCTGGTGGCACCATGGGAAGTCTAATGGTTAGACCTCCACAGGCGAACCAGCCAGCTTGGCTCAGGGAGGCCTTGGGTATTAGATAACTTTTCTTCTTCATGGGAATCCTCCTCCTCCCCCTTCTTCTCCCTCCATATTGTCTTCAGTACTAGGGATAGAATCCAGGACCTAGTACCTAGTACCTAGTACCTAGTACCTAGTACCTAATATTAGTCAAGCACTCTATTATTGAGCTATAGCTTCAGCTCTCTTTTTACTTTTTATGATAAAGCAGTCCTGGAAAGTTGCCTGGCCTCTCCCCTTGCTTGTCATTCTCCTGCCTCAGCCTCTTGAGTAGCTGGGGTCCCAGAGATGAGCCACCCAGTCCAGCATGACCGTTCTAATGAGAAGTGAGGTAGACAGCTTTCTCCATCTTCCTTCGGGCATGAAAACACTTGGTTTGTTGCTGCCTTGCTTTTGCATCAAAGGAGCACAGGGTGTTCTTCGGTTGGCAGCGTGCAATAGAATGTGGGAGCTGAACACTGTGCTTTCCCTGTGTCAACTGTCTGCATTGGGCCGTCTCTTCACTGGTCAGAGCATGAAGGCAGGAGGGAACATGAGGGAAGAGACCGGGTCTGTGTTGCAGGAAGATTAGAGACTGTGGTTTGGAGTCTGTCTGACATGCCTAACATAGAGCACCTGTGGGAATCTGGGTCGTTCGTGGGCCACCCCTGTGAATCCAGGGTTCCAGAAAAATGTGTCCACACTGGCTTAGGGAAGAGAGTAGAGAGAAGAATGGGGGGTAGGGTGGGGGAGACTGTTTTCTCCCAGCTGCTAGTCCACCACAGGGAGGTGGGACTTCTTGCTCTACTGTCAATCACTCTTAATTGAGGTCATCGGTCTCTGTTAATGGATCTCGACAGCAACTGCTTTTCAAAGCCTTTTCCAGCAAAAATAGATTTTATATATATATATATATATATATATATATATATATATATATATATATATATATATNAGGGTTCCAGAAAAATGTGTCCACACTGGCTTAGGGAAGAGAGTAGAGAGAAGAATGGGGGGTAGGGTGGGGGAGACTGTTTTCTCCCAGCTGCTCGTCCACCACAGGGAGGTGGGACTTCTTGCTCTACTGTCAATCACTCTTAATTGAGGTCATCGGTCTCTGTTAATGGATCTCGACAGCAACTGCTTTTCAAAGCCTTTTCCAGCAAAAATAGATTTTATATATATATATATATATATATATATATATATATATATATATATATATATATATATTTTTTTTTTTTTTTTACATGACCTAGTACCAAAAATACACACCAAAGCAAAACAAAACACACCCAAAACCCTTCACCAACCAACCCAATGGTGACCAGGAAGGAATCTTTATCCATGTGTCTCCATCACAAATGACCAGGGCCCTGGCAAGCTGGTGACTAGCTTTAGCAAGAGAAAGTTTCTATGGCTATATAAACTCTTAAAATTACATTTCTTTTCTTCTTTTTTGTAGATTCAGGGGGTGCATACCAGGGCATGCGCATGTGTATTCGCCCCCCCTCCCCGAAGTTGTTTCCTTCCTTCTACCAGGTTGGCCCCAGGGGTTGAACTCAGATCTTGAGTCTTGGCAGCAAGCCCCTTTCCTGCTGAGCCATTTCACAGCCCCTCTGGTTACGTTTTACAAAACAACAAAAAACAGGAGTGGTTGTTTGCCCACCCTGCGTCTTTCCCTGGGCCCATGCCTCTCTGCCTTTCTCCCTAGCAAGGCCATCTCTCGCCTCTAGTTTTGTACATTCTCTCGGCCTGGCATCGGGAAGGCCACTTTCAGATTTTCTGCATAGTTAGAATTGGTTGGCAGCTCCCACGAAGCTTTTTGGCTTCCACTGGCCTTCCATCAGATGGCCACGAACCTGCTAGACCACAGCGCACACTGGGCAGCCACAGGGGAATAATCCAAAATTAGCTACCTGCCCCTGGAGGTCCATCCTGAGAAGGATCAAAGAAGCTTGGCTAGGGCCAAGGTGCCAAGACGGGGAGCTCCTTGGATGGGCATCCTGTACCCTCTGGGCATCTCCTACCTGGCAGGTACAGATGGTGTTTACTGCCAATGCCCCGGGCCCACTGTTTTCTCCTGCCCAGGCCGAGGAAGGCTTGTGACCTTGTTCTCTGCCCCCACTGACTTATCTGTCTCCACTCTCGTTCCAATAAATCTGTGTCCCATGTCTTCTGGCTGATGGTCACTCCTTTCTGGCCTGCCCTGGAAAGCCAGCAGCCTTGGAAGCTGACATGTGTGTTGTGATCAGTGCATGGGTGCAGGGCTGGCCAGAGTGGCCTCCAGACTTCAGTGGAGGAGGGGATACGGTGAGGAAGGGCCTCATCCAGTCTCACTGCACACCCAGGCTGAGCGCTGGCTGACAGAAGCTCCTTACAGGGGATGGACTCCACACCTCCTGTTAGGTACCCATGTGCTTCCATCTGACCACTGCGCTACAGCTATCAGGAAAGCACCGTCCACAAGCCAAACACTTTCGAGGAAACAGTAATGAGAGGACAGGGAGTCAGTCAGTCAACCATCCCACCACGATGGCAGAATGGCAGGCACAATGGCCTTCCCAACCTCTAAGTCCAAGTGGGTTTGGAGGGTCCCGTGAACCATCACCGGAAACCACCCCGCTTACGGTTTATGATGAGGAAGGATACAGGTGCAACCACCAGAGTGAAGAAACTCAAAGCACAGAAGCTATGAAATGCCAAGGTAGGCATCTGGTCATCTTGTGCCAGGGGCAGCAGCAGCCCCTTCCTTCACCCTTGTGAGGAGTGTGCTTACACCAACACTCACCAGGGAAGCTGATCCAACCTGCGTGTCCAGAGGCTTCTCTCTTCCAGATCTTTAGAGGGTGATGATGTGTGGTCACTCACACACCTAAGGATAGTGCGACAGCATGGCCACACACACACACAGCTTAAGATAGTGGATGTGTGGCAACAGACATGTGCATGCCTGCACATATACATGTGAGCATGCACACACACATCCTTAGGATAGTGTACGGCCACAGACTCATACACACACACACACATACACACACACACCTGAGAATACTGTGTGACCAGAGACACACACACCCCTGAAGATAAAGTATGTGGGCACACACACACCCCTAAGTCACATGGCCAGGAAGGCCATACTGAATCACATTGCTACCATCTGCCTGTCAGGGTCACCAAACAACAAACATGGCTTGTCAAGTGTGACACACCCAGGCTTACCAACGACCTCAGGAGCCCAGAGATCAGTGCCCTGGCCTCGGATGTATCATCCACAACCTTTTATCTCTGCTAAGAATATCTACCTCTGGCTGGGCTGTGGTGCAAGTCCTTGGGTCTCCTCCTGTCAGCCACGGGAGCCTCTCTGGGCCCATCCTCTGTGTCTGATTGGTTTGTCGATGGACTTAAGCTTTTGAAGACAAAAGTCTTGGCATACTGTCTAGGCTGACCTTTAACTCAATCTTTCTGTTTCTGTCTCTGAAGCACCACCGTCTCAGCTTCATTGTTTGTTTTTTGTTAAAGAACCCAAAGAGCTGAAGGGGGTCTCCACCCCTATAGGTGGAAGAACAATATGAACTAACTAGTACCCCCAGAACTCATGTCTCTAGCTGCATATGTAGCAGATGGCCTAATTGGCCATCATTGGGAAGAGAGGCCCCTTGGTCAGGCAAACTTTATATGCCCCAGTACAGTGGAATGCCAGGGCCAAGATGTGGGAGTGGGTGGGTAGGGGAGCAGGGCAGGGCGGTGAGGGAGGGTTTAGGGGACTTTCGGGATAACATTTGAAATGTAAATGAAGAAAATAGCTAATAAAAATTGGAAAAAAATGTTAACTATGTGCTCCCATGAATGCAGTGCCCACAGAGGCCACAAGAGGGCACCAGATCTCCCGTGAGACTCCCAGTATAGGTGCTGAGATCCCAACTTGGGTGCTCTTAGCCTCTGAGCCATCTTTTCAGCCTCGGAGTCATTGCTTCTTTTATTTTATTCTTTTATTTTTATTTTTTTCATTCTGTTTTATGTGTATGAGTGTTTTGCCCACATCTGTGCACCAAATGTATACAGTACCATCAGAGACCAGAAGAGGGCGTCAGAGATGCTGGGACTGAAGTTACAGCTGATTCACAGACAGCTTATGTGGGTGCTGGGAACTGAACCCCAGTCCTCTGGAAGAACAGCCAGTGCTTTTAACTGCTGAACCATCTCTCCAGTCCCTTTCTTATTTCTCAATAGTGTATTTGGCTAAAAATTCCGTGATGTAGAAAGATGGGCAAGAGAAAAGTCCTCCTCCTTCTGAGCCCATCTGGTGCCACACACAGCCCAACCTGGTGACTCCACACAGATGCTGAGCCATCTACTCTGGCTTCTGACGTGAGTACCTATAAAACTTAAACAAATACAACAGTCATTTCTTCTTGTCCCATCTTTCTCTGTGAGGAATTTGTTATCTTCCGTTTCTCTCTCTCATTCTCACTCTCTCATTCTCTCACTTTCACTGTCTTTCTCTCTTTCCCTACCTCCCTTCTTCCCTCCCTCTCTTTCTGTTCTCCCCGCTCCTCATTTATTACTGACATTCCACAGGGTCTACTGCACCAGAGACTACCCTTAACCTAACCATCTTCATATTGCCTCTTAATATTACACTAGGCAGAGCACCCAAAATTTACCACCCAGTCACTGCGGACTTGGGTGTCTCACAAGCTCTCACTATTAACATACATACAGATATCTCCAGGGAAAGTTCTGTGGCATGGTCTAAGTAAGCTAAAAGGCCTACTGGCCAGAGAGGGTAACTGAGCAATTCGGGGTAAATTTCCTTCCATTTCCCTGCTTGAGGTAAAACCATTCAGTCCTTCATCATCTAACCAGAGAGTCTTTTCCTCCACTCTAAGCATAGGTAGAATGAGACGTTTGATTTATCCGTGAATCCATTTCCCTTAATATACATATATGCATATATATATATATATATATATATATATATATATATATATATATATGATTATATTTGTTTTTATGTGTATGAGAGAGTATATGGGTACATATATATCCCAGTGCACATATGGTGGCCAGAGGACAACCTAGGGTGGTCCTTACCTTCCAGCTTGTTTGAGACAGTCTCTTGCTGACCACTACCTATGCAATGCTAGCTGGGCTGTGGGCCTTCAGAGATTCTCCCGTGTCTGCCTCGCATATAGAACTATTGAAATGGCAGGTATAGCTTTAACAGGGTTCTAAGGATTTGAACTCTGGTCTTCATACTCTCCCAAAGCCAGCTCCCTCTCTAGTGTTCATGCGTCCCCTTTGCAATGCCAAGACTTTTGTGACTTTCTTATTGTCACTCGGAGCTCATGTGACCAAAATCCTTATTGAATGACTCTTTTGAGTCCTCACGTGCTGCCGACGTGGGACCGAAAGGCATTCTTGTGCTTTTGGAGCTGACCTTCTCAGGGAGGAAACACGAAATACAGACTTGGTGCAGAGCATACAGAGGGGCAGGTGCCAGGATGGGATGATACAGAGCAGAGTGGGATGGTACAGAGGAGAGCAGGAAGCAGCTTGATCCTCTAGGGGAAGGGCAGTCATACAGACCTACGATCGGGAGGTTGTGTCCAGGAAGGGCGCTGACACAAACAATTCCCTGCTCCCCCACCCAAGCACAGAGAGGTCGGGAGACACATGGAAGTGGGGCATGGCTCAGCAGTGAAGAAGGGTTGCAGCTCTTGCAGAGGACCTTGGCTCAGGTCCCAGAATCCATGTCAGGCAGCTCAGAACTACCTGTAAGACCAGCTCCAGGGGATCTGATAACCTCTTCTGGCCTTCATGGGCACCCACACACATACATGTGTGCAGATACACACGTGCAGACATACATACATGAATAAAAAAATTTAAAAGGAAGCCTCATTGATTAAGACAAAACCTCATGCCAAAATCCACCTCAGAAGTCACATCGCGCTCCCTCTCCCTGCACTGGGGACACTCTTTCCAGAATTCCTTCTCTGACTCCCAAGGAGGAGTCCTGCCGGGAGACTCGGCCCCTTAGACAGAGGTTCACTTAGTTCACACACAGGGTGAGGGAGCCTGGCCTTGCTCTGTCAGGAGCTACTGTGACATGTCCAATTACCTTGAGAACTCTTTCCTTGCAAGGAAGGAAAAGATGATTGGGGAGAGATGACAGCTCCAAAATGAGCTGTAAGCCCTGGGGAGACTTCTTCTCACCAAGGACTCCTCCAGACACTGGGAGGACGAGTCACTTCAAGGAACAAATGCCTTCACCGTGCCCAGGCTCCCTTCATTTGAACCCATCCCATGCCTCCTTCAGTGATTAGCCAAGACTTCTCCACACACACAATTGCTCAGGCTGCCTCCTTGCAGAGACCCATTGGCAACGGAGCAGGGGTAAGGCCGCTTACAAGGGCACACAGCCCATACCAAGCCTGGCCTGCAGCAGAAAGACCTGTGTGGAGGGAGAAGGCCCTGGGGTGACTGGCATCAACTTGCCACACCAGCTACAGGTTCAAATGCTTGCCAGTTCGAGTGAAAGGTGGATGTGCCACCTACCTATCTAACCCACAAAACAGGCAGGTGTCTTTCCTGTGAGACAAAAGTGTTGAACCCCATGAATATAAAGGAAAGTGGGCTAGGCCAGCTTGGGGCACCCCCAAACCCAGACTCAGGTTTAAGACACAATTTTATAATAGAATAGCAAAAAGAAATCAAGGCAGCAGGTTTTGTGGCGAACATGCTTTTCTTTACAATGAACAGGGCTGAGAATATGGCTCAGTTGGTAGAGTGACGGTCTAACACGCACAGAGTCCTGAGTTCAATCCCCAGCACTGCATAAACTGTGTGGTGGTGCACGCCTCTAATTCATGGACTTGGAAGATAGAGGATCAGGAGTTCAAGGCCAGCCTGGGTGATACGAGACCCTCTCTATAAACAAATAAATATTATGAGGAAACTCCTCACACCCTGCTCAGCAACAGGATGGTTTATGGAAATGAGATTTTTTTTTTTAACCTCAGAGTTTGAGCCTGGTAGAGCTATGTTTCTTGGGACTGAAATATTTATGCAAAGCTGGGTGTCAGGCTCTCGAGAGATGCCCCAGACAGACATAGCACAGGCTGCCTTGGTTACCAGATGAGCTTAGCCTCAAAGACAGGCTAGGCTCCTGAGCCAGCAGCCTGGGGATGGAACAGTGTTGCAGTGAGAACCATTGAAATTCAGGTACCAGACGTCTCACCCTCCGGGGAAAGCACAGTTAAGCTCTGGCCATCTCCCTTTATTAGAGTCGACATCTTACACGGAAGAAACAAACGTGTCCTGAGGCTCCGAGGCTGCCCTGCCCTTTCTGGGTCCTTGTGGACCAGGCTCATCTTTTCTGGGCCAGTGATTTATTTGTGCAGAAAATGAAGTACCAGGCTGACAATTAACGAGATGAGAGGGGTGTGTCTGGCCACATTCCGGGAGCCTTTTCTCCTCATCTCGTGTTGTTTTGCAATTAACTCAGGGGTCTCATCTATGTTGCTTTGAACAGAAAAGGAGACATGGGCAGATCCTGGTGGCATCTGAGGGGCAGGTAGCCTGTGGCTCTTCTCGCCCCCACATCAGTGCCCAGGGTTTAGGCTCTGGAGGAGAGGCTGCAGTGGGAAGGGAAGACAACCCATTGAGAAGGCCCTAACCATGTATGCATGCAATGCATACACACACACACACACACACACACACACACACACACACACATATATCACTGAGACCCCAGCTCCTCTCTTCTCTAATTTAAAAAGCAGTTATTGAGGTGACTAGATGGCTCGGTAGGGAAAGGTATTTAACACCAAACTTGATGACCTAAGTTTAACCCCTGGAACCTACATGGTAGAAAGAAAAGAACTGAATCCTGAAAGATGTCCTCTGACCTCCACATATGCACCGTGGTATGTATGTGCAAATGCATGTGTGCATGAGCTCATAGGCACATAAATAAATATTAAAATTTAAGTCAATTATTATGCCCTAGTTCTGTAAAATTGTATGACATATACACTTGCGAAATTTTGAAGTGTTGTGAAAATATTTTTCTTTTATCTTCAGCTTCAAGCTAAATTCCTCCCCTTACTCCTCTGAAGTAGCTATGTAGGTGTGTGTGTGTGTGTACATGTGTGTTTGCATGCTTCTGTGTATATGTGTGTATATGCATGCCTGTGTGTGTATGCATGCCTCTGTGTGTATGTGTGTATATGCATGCTTCTGTCTGTGTGTGTGTGGGTGTGTGCGTGGGCAGAAACCTTATAATGGCAGAAATCTGAAGCAGAAGACTCCAGTAAGAATATCACTGCACTCTTTCCAGCTCTACGAACCCCTTGGTGGGCTGAGCTGTCCAGCCTTCTCTGCTTCTCCATCCACGAGGCAGTAATTATGCTGCCTCCCCTGTGACTGGGACATGTGTATGTTTCTAGACATGGGAAAGAGCTTGAGGTCTAGTGAGCAGACAATGAGTATAAACTGTTAATATATAATTTACATGCTGCTCATAAAACAAAACGCAAGTACATAGCGTTTGGAGCAGAGATTAGATGCAGAAGGCGCAGGGTTTTCTCTAACTTCGGAAAACCTGATTCTCCCAGAATCACAGTGTCCCGTAGAAAGGCCCCATGGTTAGTCCCCTGCCTGCCCAGATCTGCTTGCTGCTACCCAGGCCCCGGCTTATGAGGCCACTTCTGAGCTGCAACGGTAATAGTACTTTATGATCTAGCTTAGGAACTTCTCAGAGAGGAAGGAAAAGGATTTCTGCATAAAGTTACCCACCCGGGTCGACTAAGGTCAGGAGCACACCTCTTGAGTACACTTTGCCTTTTCCTTTCCCTCCCCTTCCCACCCTCCTCCTCTATCTCCTTTACATTCATCATCCCCTGTCTATTTAGTCAGCTGTTCATCCTGGCACTAATGTCTGGGTCTGATGGAGGATTTGAGTGATAGACCAAGGACTTTGCCATCCCCAGCCTGAGGGACACAGTCAGGTGTGATGTGACCTCGGTGTCTTGGGTCTTGAATCTTTATTTACATCTTCTTGGCAGTGGGACATCACTTTCTTTAATCTTCCATGTGGGGACCACCAGCTGTCCTTTGGTATTGTCCAAAAAACAGACACTGTGAACCCTGCAGACTGTAATGGGAAGGGGCTGTCCATTATCTTTACCCTCGGGTCTTATGTGGACAGTATTTGGTTTGTTTTTTGTTTTTGTTTTTTTCTCAATGAGCTAGAGAAGAGCAAGACCTTAAAAAATACTAGCATACTGGTTACTGTATGTGTCTAAGCATCCTCTGGTCATTCACACATTGGACAACTAGATATCAGCTCCCTGGAGCACCATACTATGAATGTTTAGTAGACCATAGCTTGGCTCTTCAGGATCGATTAGTGATGTCTGCCTTGGCCAGGCACTGGAGTAAAGGCAAAAGAGTGCTTCATTGAAGGCTTATGGTCTTAAAGCAGCTGTAATGGTATGGGGCTTCCAAACACCATTAAGAAATCTAGTCTTCTCATCCTCCCTCATCCATGCTAACTATAGTAACCATCTGTGTGTTGGCACACATACATGTGCATTTATATATATATTAATGTGAGCAGGCGCACATGTGTGTGTGCATGTGGCAGCCATAGGTCAGGTTAAGGTATTGTTCTCCAGACTCTTTTCTACTTTTTTAATTTTTGAGACAGGGTTTCTCAGTGGCACCTGAGATTCGCCCAAATCAGCTAGAGGGCTGACCAGTGAGTCTCAGGGATCCCCCTGATTCTGACTCCCCAGTACTGAGATGACAATGGTGTGCCAATATGCTCAATGTTGTATAAAGGTTCTGGAGCTCACACTTGGGTCCTCACACTTACAAGACAAGACAACTCATACACTGAGTTACCTCCTTCCCTACCTCCTCACAACAATAAGAGCCTTTTTTCAGCACACCTGTCCCCTCAAAATTGCATGGTGGCTGCTGTCACCCCATGTATTAAATCTCCACAAAGCGCATGCCACTGCCAAAGGAAAAAATCGAGTCCTTTCTTATATTCTCTAAGGTTAGAGAACCTGTTCCCAAAGTATTACAGTATTATAGACTGAGCTTCCCTGATGAGCAGTTAAATTGTGATGCATGCATGTACATACAACAACAGAAAAGAAACAGAATGCTTGGCTATAGCAGACATGTTAAGGATCCTTTCCCAAGGGATACAAGTGGGTCCAGGCTCCCTGGTGAACCTGCCTACTCATGATGTGAACAAGACCTAAGCTTAGCAAGAAGACCTGGGGACAAGACCTCTAGGCCCCTCTCTTCCTCAAGATCCCTGCTTCCCATCTTCAATACTCCCAAGCACGGCTCAACCTCGAGCTAAGTCTTCTCCCAGATTCTCTGTTCCCAGCTCCCTGCTTCTGGCGTCGCCAAGCAAGTCCTTTAATGAAGCTCACACTCATTCATATCCTGCTGCCTCAGACTTGATCTTTCAGCCAGTCCCTGGGGACTATGTCCTCATGTGTCACGAAATTCTACCATGAGCTGTCTAGGCCAGCAGTTCTCAACCTGTGGCTTCTGACCTTTTTGTGGGGGGGGGGGGTCACGTATCAGATATTCTGCTTATCAAATATTTACATTACAATTCACAGCAGTAGCAAAATTACAGTCATAAAGTAGCAATGAAATAATTTTATAGTTGGGGGTCACCACAGTGTGAGGAACTGTATTAAAGGGGCTGAAGCATTGGGAAAGTTGAGAGCCATTGGTCTAGACCCTCAAAGACACTTACCATTTACTCTCTTTCCAAAGTAGCCTTCAATATGTCATGGGGAAGGGTCCTTCCAGTCACCCCACTCCCCTTGAGATTCTCAGAACACTCAATATTCTTCATGGCACTCTTGGACACTGTTGGGTCTTGTACAAGATACAGTGTGTACTTACCCACCTCTTCTTCTTTCTTCCTTTCACCGTACAGTCTACCCAGAACACACCTGTGACATCTGAATGAGACATGCTCACCAGAGGATCAGGTATCTGAATACTTGGCCTCTCGTTGATGGTGCTACTTGGGGAGGTTTAAGTGGTGCAGCCTTGCAGAAGAAAGTTTATCTCTAAGGGTGAGATAGTCTTTGAGCATTCATAGGCTCCATCTGTCTCCAGTTCACTTTCTCTGATTCACATGTGCGCTTAAGAGTATGAGCTCTCAGCTTCCTGGTCCTGCCAGGAAACCTGCCTATTGCCACACCTTCCCACCAAGAGGGGCCCTACTCCCTCTGGAACCATAAGCCCAAAATAAACTCTTTCCTTCATAAGCTGCTTCTGGTCATGATGTTTTATCGCAACAACAAAAGGTAACTCCTGTAAGCCTGTATTTCCCTTTTAGCAGATAGAAGTAAAATGGGCATGTGCTTGGTTTTAGATCATATCATTTAAAGATATATGTGTGTGAATCTCTTGCTCATCCCCTAGCTTGGATAAAGATATCACAGGCACTAGAGTAGCTAGCTTAGACACAGAGATAGGAGATATACCCTCCATGAGATTTCTAGGCACTAAAATTTACCTTGAAGATGTATAACCTACATTCAATCCCCAAAATCTACATGTTAGAAGGATAGAACTGCCTGCCAAAAGTTACTCCTCATCCCCACACACATACACCCTCTTACGCATAGATATATAGACACACTGACATGCAGACATACACCCACACAAGGAGGGAGGGAGGAAAGGAGGGGGTAAAAAGAAAAGAAAAAGAAAATCCATTCAGTCTCCAAGCACAAAGGGGTTTAACTTCAGATAGAACTGGATCCAAGGGACAAGAAAACTCCATTTCTCTCTCCAGTCTCACAAAATTTTTGTAAGGCAGCCCAGGCACACAGCAGCCTTGACTCAGTTTCCAGCTAGCTTAGTGGTGTTTAGAAGGGTGTTCTTTTCTGTCTCTATGCTATCAAATCTTCAAAGAACTCAGACAAGCTATGCTGGAGTAGTTGCCCTTAGCCCTATCTGTCTCCTGGGTTCAAGTGCAAGTCGGCTGCATTAAGACAAGTCCTTGGAGCTGGGTGGGGCATCACCTGTGCTTAGGCAAGAAAGGGTTATTACAAAGTCAAGGATAGCTGAACCCCTACTCTGAACAGGAAGGTTATGAAGGAAGTGGGGAATCAGTGGTTGTCTCTAAGTCAGAGCACATCGGGGCTGTATGAATTTTAGACATTAGCATAGCTGTGCACGTTGCCTCCAGGGCATACATGCCACCATCTGTGGTGTGTGGACCAATCAGAGTTGTCCCTCCGGACTTGCGGCTTCCCTGCAGGGCTTCCTGCCCTGCATAGCTCAAGTATGAGCCATCATTTACAGCAACGAATTGAATTCATTTCTTCTCTTTCTCACCTTTTTTTCCCCCTAACCATAAGAATTCCAACCTTGAAGGGGAAACTCCAAGGTAGAACAAACTCATCAAAAATGAAGCCACACTTAGTAATTTTGTGAATTGGGGGACAGTAAGCCCATGCATTAAACTCCCAGCCAAGGGTTCTGGGTTGGAGTGGAAGTGGGCATGCAGACCCAGGGCAGGTTTGGGGCTAACTAAAGGCTCACACATTCTCCTTTCTGGTTTCTCCTGGAAAAGGTTCTCCCGACAAGAGGACTCCTGGGGGGGCTCATAATCACACCCAATAATCACGTTACCGTAAATGCCAGATGTCTACTTAGCTAAAAGGGATATAGTTTCCCCCTCCTCTGTCCACCAAGCTCTGAGACCACCTTCCTTGAGGCATCGTGTGTTAAGACTGTCCTTAAAACTAAGAAGCATAGACTGGAAGAGGCCCCCAGGGACCACTGGTGAGCCAAACGTCTCGAGGACCATTAGAGTTGACCTTGCTTCTCCACTGCTGGTGAGAGTGTGGTGTCGTCAGCTAGAAGGTGCTCCCATCTTGCCCCCAGGAAGCAGAATCTCCTTGTATCTCAGGGGAGGAATCAGGATAGATTTAGTTCCAAGCTCCCACACTCATCTGGTTCTTTCCAGTCCCCATTCTCGGAAATGTAGTGCCTAGATCCCACGTAGGAAGGAAAGGGATGTTTGCTAACTGGGCATTAAGGACAGTTAACACCCATAGTGACCTGTTTCCTATCTTCTCCAAGGACAGGCCATCATTCACTGTAAGAATGCAGATTTGGGGCCTCAGATATCTTCTCCTTCAAACTGTAGGTGACAAAGCCCCAGGCTTATGAGGAAGAGCTTTTCCTGAATATGGAAGCAGGTAGCTCTGGGACCCTTGAATAACCCTGTGCAGGAACATCCAGTTCTCCTGTAATGCTAAGCTGCAATGGGGCCATTGTCCCCATAAACAAGGGTTTGCATCCAGTTTCCCAGCAGGAGGAATCTGTGAATGCAGCACTGCCTGGGAAGAGCTTGCAGTCTGGGATGGTGGCTTCTGCACTGGCCTCTGTGAGCCAAGAGCATACATAGAATAGAACAGAAACTCCAGCAAAGTGTGGCAGGTCATAGCCGAGCCCTCTGGTGTAACCCAGTATGGCCTATCTTAAGGTTTTACTGCTGTGAACAGATACCATGACCAAGGCAACTCTCATAAGGACAACACTTAAGTGGGTCTGGCTTACAGGTTCAGAGGTTCAGTCCATTAGCATCAAGGCGGGAGCATGGCAGCATCCAGACAGGCATGGTGCAGGAGGAGCTGAGAGTTCTACATCTTCATCTGAAGGCTGCTAAGACAGACTTCCATATGGTTAGGGGGAGGGTCTCATTGTGCATGCCCACAGTGATACACTTCCTCCAACAAGGCCACATCTACTCTAATAAGGCTACACCTCCTAATAGTGCCACTCCCTGGGCCAAGCATATTCAAACCACCATAGCCTTTATGTTTCAAGGTCTGAAGGCAGTGTTGCTTGAGGCTTGGGGAGAGGTGGATGGATGTCTAACCTGTGTACTTCACTGTCCTAGGTCATAAAACTACTGTATGCTAACAAATAGTATCAATTGTTGACATCAAACTACTGCCACTCCTTTACAGATCTAGAGGTTGGAAGTCCAAGGCCAGGACACCAGCAGACTTGGTGACAGGTGTGGGCTGCTTCCTTATTCATAGATTGTAGCTTCTGGCTATGTCCTCACTTGGCAAGAGCATGGTGGCTCTCTGGGGGCCTCTATCCCAATGACACTATTCCCATTCATGAAGTTTCTCAATCATACCCTGATTCCCTTCTAAAAGGTCCATCCCCTAATGCCATCGTGTGTGGACGGGGATTTACACAGGGTCACACCAACCTTGCCCTGGTGAGGATTCAATCTGGACTCTGAAGCTGTATCCAGAGTCACACCATGCTGGGCTCTGATGAGGTCTGCATGTTAATGGGGTGACTTGTTGGGAAGAATTAATAAAACTCCAGGGTATCCGGATAAGGGCTGTGGATACATTTAAAATAGGGATCAGAGGACAGAGAGGAGGAGGCAAACTCCACTCTTTGTGAGCCACCCCCACCCCCACCACCACCCACCACCACCACCACCACCACCCTGGTACTTCTGAGCTGAGAAGAGGGAGAGACTGCCAGCTGGGCCAGCACGGAGAGAAGGCGTTCTATAGAAGCAAACTGCCAGAGAGAAAGACGCTCAGAGGCACAACCCTGGCACGTTGTATTGTCACGACTCAGAGATGCAAAACGAAGCGAAAGGCAGGCAGGAGTGTGCAAAGGCAGATCACAGTGATCCATGAATTCATGAATAAAGGGCGAAGGATTTAAGCTTGGCAGAGACTGGTCTTGAGCCCAAGTAGGTGTCCCCACTAGCTACATGGTTTTAACACCCACGCCACACCTAAAGTAGGTAAAAGATGTCATAGCCGACACACCCCTGGTTTGCTTGCCGAGGGCATTCTGGCGCTAGACAAACCAAGCTGAGATGGCTGGGTAAGATGTGTTTAAGCAACTGTGGGAGGTCATTGTGTCCTGCTACACAGCCCCAGCGTTACAAGAACGGAACGGTGGCTGTGAGAGTCAAGAGAGAGGTGGAATGAAGCGCCTACCCATTCCGGGAGCTACCCACAGGGAGCAGCCATCTCTGCAAGGTTTGACTGAAAAGTTTCACAGCTGTGCCATAGATAGCAGTGTAAGCAGAGACTTGGGGATCCCTTCAGGGGCAAATTAGTAGGTCAGCCTCATCCAATATTGATACACCAGCTGCCCAGAAGCCCTCCTTCTCCTCCTGCCCTGGCTCCTTCGTGACCAGCCATCACGTCTCCCAGAAAGCTGCAGGTGCTGGTGAGAAGGCACCCAGGGAGCCATTAGGAACTTGACAGATGGGCCCTTTTGCCATCTATGGTGTTTATTATTAATACAGTCTTGCACCAGTGGCTCTTGACCAGAGAGCAAGGTGAGGTGGTTTCCATCAAGGTAGCAGTAGTGTGTGTGTGTGTGTGTGTGTGTGTGTGTGTGTGTGTGTGTGTGTGTGGTGTTTATGCACACGTATGCATCTATCATTCCTAACTCATTTTCTCTACCATAGTGGAAAAGCACATTGATTTCAAGCCATCACTGGCTCAAAGACCAGCCATCTAGTAGCCATTAGCTTTGTCACTGTGGTGACAAAATACCCAGCAAGAACTATTGAGGATAGAGGGGGTTGGTTTGGGCTCAAGGTTTGAGGATACAGTCAGTCACGGGGGATGGGAAAGCCTGGCAGAAGGAGAGTGAGGCAGCTGGTCACACGGCATCCGCACTCAGGAAGCAGAGAGAGATGGATGCTGGTGCTCAGTGCTGGGGTATGCCACACAACATCAGATGTGGTGAGATCTTCCGAACTCTTGGCTCTCTCATCATGTATGCTTATAACGAGGCAAACAAAGAGACACCAGTGCATTGCAGCTGGTGAAGCCCGTGAAAATCCATTCTTTGGGATGTTGGGTTCCACAGCACGGTGATTTCCCTGGCTCGCTCCCTCACTGGGCCAGGCTGAGGGACTGGATGCCCTTGTGTTCTCTCAACCTCACAACTGAGCATCTTATTCTGGCCATTCCAGATGGGGACTCAGGCAGCAATCCTCAGAGGCGTGCCCTGTCTCTGCTGGCTTGCATCCACAGCCCACACTCAGGTACCCTGGTCTAATCAGCAAGGTGTCATCTAATCATGTTACTTATTATAATCCTAGTTTAAAGGAGGTACTGGTAGGTCGTCCCATGCTCCTGTGGACGGCCCCATATGCATATGGATAGGATTAATTGGACTTAGTGGCTCTTTTTTTTTTTTTAAACAAAAGAGAGAGAGAAAGCAATGATCAGGTATGAAATTCTTAAGAACAAATTTAAAAGGGTATTTTTTAAATATTTATTGTTTTAGAATTTTTTATTTCTATAAATTAATTATTTAATTTACACCCAGACTGCTGTTTCTCCTCCCTACTCTCCTCTCAGTCCTCCCTGCCCCTCCCTCCCTCCCTCCCTCCCTCCCTCCCTCCTCTTCAGGGAAGGGGAGGGCTCCCATAGCTATCAAACAGCCTTACCATATCAAGTGCAGTAAGACTTGCTGCATCATCTCCTACTGAGGCCAGAAGAGGGAGGCCCGGTAGGGGGAAAGGGTCCCAAAGTCAGGCAACGGAGTCAGAGATAGCCCCTGCTCCCCCTGTTAGGAGTCCCGCATGAAGACGGAGCTACACAACTGTTACATATGTGCTGACAGTGTAGGTCAGTCCTATGCAGGTTCCGTGGTTGGAGGTTTTGTCTTTGTGGTTCCCAGCAGGCTCAGGTTGGCTAATTCTGTGGGTTTTCTCGTGGTGCCATAGACCCCTCTGGCTCCTTCAATCCTTCCTCCCCTTTTTCTGCAGGGTTCCCCAAGCTCGGCCTGACGTTTGGCTGTGGGTCTCTGCATCTATAATTTAAAGGAAGAAAAGTCAGAGATAATTCAGGAACACAAGCAGACAGACAGACCCACAGACTCATATCCTATAAGGTAAATTAATGGGTGTCTGAAAACAAAGCCATTTCGGGAGAAATGGAAGGGACACCATTCGTAGAGAGATGAGTGTAAGAACAATGCTCTGCGGGGAATTTTTTTTTTTTTTGGATGAGTTTAAGCCAATTGTGTGAACATTCTCTTAGTTTGAATTTAATTTTAATTTGCAACGTTCTTGTTCTGCGAGATGGTTTGATTCTGAAGCAATGATAAAGGGCAAATAATTGTGTTGCTTAGTAAATCTTCCCGGCATGCCCTTCTTTCTTCTGTAAATTGGCCGCATTCCACTGGACGGACAGAGGAGGGATGGGACACCAAGCGAGGCTCAGAAACCTGCCTCTGAGTCACAAGATGGGAGTAAGAAAGGCAGTGGCAGGGTCAAAGGTCAGAGGTCAGGGGTTGGGAGAGTGGATATGGGACTCTGAGAACATATTTGTGTATAGACTATCCTCTAATACAGACCAGGTCAGCTGGTCCCATGGTATGACGGCTAACAGCCAGCAAGGGACACTCTGAAGAAACATCTCCATTTGTCATCTCTGCTGATGGCTGAGTGTAAGTTCAGGTACCAGTGCGGCTGATGCCACTAGATACAGAAGTTGGAGGGGATACTATTTAATTTGCTACTGTGTAGTATAGCCTTCCTATTACATACGTCAACAGATCCACCTCAAGGTGATAGGCAATCGCATGTGGATAGCAGTAGTGAGTGGTTGAGTCTCCTACCTTTTCTGCATGTGGTTTTAGGGCTAGAAGCCAGTGCCCAGAACAGGTGAGGCAAAGCCACTTCGGTTGAGCTTCAGCCCAAAGCCGTTTTGTATCCTTTAAGATTTATATTATATATTTATCATATACACATGAGTGCAGTACCGACAAAGGCCAGAAGAGGGCGAACGATCCCTTGGATCTGGAGTTAGGGGTAGGTAGGGGTGAGCTGCCTGGTGTGGATACCGGGAATACTGAGTCCTCTAAAGATTAGTATGTGCTCTGGATCACTAAGCCAACTCTTCACCTCTTTTGTAATTTCTTTGTGAGATGGGATCTCTCCAAGTTGTCCTGGCTGGCTTTGAACTCCTTCTGTAGCCCAGGCAGCTTATGATCCTCCTGCCTCAGGCTCCCAGGTACCTGAGATTATATGCTATGTATGCCCCGAGGCCCAGCTCCTTTTTTTTTTTTTTTTTTTTTTTGTCAAATTATGCAACCCTAAGTGTATTTGGTTTACAGCTGGATAAAGATTTGCTTGAACAACTAGCTTGCAAAATGCTAAAACTCTAGCGTGCAGCAGGTGCCTGTTTCGTGCTGTTTAGCCTGAGCTGGGAGGAGACAGAGAGGAAGTCTGAGGAGGAGTTAGCCTGCAGAAGCCGTGCAGTGGTGCATGCTAATGAACATCTTATACCAGAGTCTGCTGAGGAGATGGGGGACCCACTGCTAAGGGCCAGAAGCAATGGAGCTTGGCTGTGCCAGGAGCCCTGCTGCTCTCCAGCCCCAGCTTTGCCTCGGAGGTAGAAAGACCTGCTGATAAAGAAGTCACTGTTAACTCCAGATATAAGCAAATGCAGGCACGTCACAGGCAATGGCCCAAAGGCCCAACAGTGGATAAGCTTATCAAGGCACAGGACGATACTTAGTGGGAAATGCCTCTGGCTGCACCTGTTTTCACCTGATAGGCGGGGAGCGAGTGTTCAGACAGGCTGGCTGGCAGGGACTGAGTCACTGATCCCACAGGCAGGAAAAAGAGCCTTGGTTCAGTGGCTCCGTGAACATACAGATGCATGCCTGTATGCTCAAACATGTATGTAGATGCGCACACACAGGTACACCTATGATACATATAATTTGTGCATACATGTGCACGCACACATACCAGTGTGCAAACATATGACACACATGGCTCATATTCATACACCATGCCTACATAATGCACACGTGACCATCTGTGCACACATAAGTGCACTGGCTTCTTTGAGGAAATGCAGGCATGAGCAGGGGACATTTCAGGTCTTAGAACAAGGCTCAGACTCGTTTTCTTCATCTTGGGTCCTGATACAATCCTGAACAATCTACCCCATCAGACAATTTAAGGAAGATCAAAGAAGTTGGCAGAGAAGGTGAGGACATAGGTCCTGGCTTAGGAAAGGGCCTTCTCCCCACCCAGGACATTCAGCACCAGCTCGGAGCATGGCAGGTTGTGTAGGGCCACTGTGTTCTTGGGACTCCCAATGAGAGACAGAGATTGGAGAAGCAGCCCCCACTGCTGAGAGCAAACCCTGACCATGTGTGCGCATGCTCTGTGACTTCATATCCCACAAAACTGTGGTGAGGGTGTCTGTAACCCCAACACTTGAGAAGTTGAGGCAGGAGAATTGCTGAAAGTTCCAGGCTAGCTTGGATCACAGTCTGAGACACTGTCTTGAAAAGAAGGGAAGAAGAAGGGAGGGAAGGAAAGAGAGAGAAAGAGAAAGAGAGAGGGAGAAAAAAAGGGAAGAAAAAATTGTCTGTACCAAGCTATAGTCACAAAAGTCTGCATTTTAGAATCTTTTGCTTCCTGCCAGAGAGTGTGAGCACACTAGTGGCCAGACATATTAACTTATAAGATCTATGAATATGTTTTTCTTATTGGCCCTGTCACATATTCACTTCCGTGTGCGTTCACATAACATTTTTTATTACTCTGTAGGTAACTAGACGGGGTTCCTTTGTGAAATGACTTTTCTATAGCAAGCAGAGAGATGGTTGATCTAAAGGAAAGTATCAAATAAATGCAGTCACAGAGGATGTGGTGCACCAACAAATTGAAGCCTTTGCTTGCAGAGAACCTGGAGGAGGCTGTGTGTGTGTGTGTGTGTGTGTGTGTGTGTGTGTGTGTGTAAGAGAAAGAGGGGGGAGGAGGGGGAGGGAGGGACCTTCCCTGAGCACCAGCCTCTGACACCTGCTTGACCACCATGAGTTTACTGAGCTCAAAGAGCTGTGGGGAGATTAGCACCAATTCATGAGCACATATACCTGGTCCTTCATAATATTCTAAACTATTGAAGCCCCACTGCCAGCTAGCTCCCTGTCCCAGCCTGTCAGCTTCACGGGATCTCTTCCATGTTAGTGGCGGGCTGTGGATATGAATTCATGTGTCTTCTTGCAGGAGGGCAGTGTGTGCCACTGAAAAGGGCACCCCTTCCCTCCTTAGCTACAGCTGCCACCAGGCATAAGAAGTCAGAGCACTTGGAGCCAGAATGGGGGGAAGCTCCAACTGATAACGATGAGACCCTGAGACTCTAAACTGCTGCTTCTGCCTTGCCAGGGCTGTGGCCTTACGTCTCCCAGGAGCCAGGCTGGAGAAGCAACTGCAAGTGGTGGCTTGCGTCTCTCCTCATGTGCTGGCAACTGTGCCGGTTCTCTGGGGGCATAGTGCCACACATGGGCGGGTGACACCTTGCGAATGTCTTCTCTTCTGCTGCATAGGGAAGTAAAACAAAGGTATCGGCTGATGTCTCTATTGGGTGGTGGGTATAGCAAAAGCTGTAATGGCTAATGTTGTCACCTTGGCAGGATGGCTCACTTAGGAGGCAGACCACTGGGCATGCCTGTAAGGTTACTTCTAGACGAGGTTAACTGATTGAGGGAAACGCACTCTGAATGTGAGTGATACTAGCCCATGTTCTGCATATAAAGGAGAGAATGGGCTGAGCATCTGTGTTTAACATTGGTTCCTGACTGTGGATGCAGTCTGGACCACCTCTGTGACCTCATTTTAACTTGGTTATGTCCACAATGACCCTTTACCCCTTTCGAGTGTATTTATAGTGATCATGTGTTTATACATGTATATGTGAGGAGGATATATGTGTGTGGGTATCTGTGCATGCATGTGTACATACATGTGGAAGCCAGAGAGGTTGAAATCAGTTTACTCCATCTCCCATCTTATTCACTGAGATAAGGGTCTCTCAATCAAATCAAAATATCTCCAATAATGGCTAACCTTGATCCGCCCCCAGACTCCCTGCCACCCACCTCTGTCTCAGCCTTCCCAGGCTGGAGTTGTAAGAGGTGGCCACCCCCACCTAGTATTTACTTGTGTTTCTTTGGCTCCAAACCCCAGTCCTCATGCTTGTGTTGCAAGAACTTTAACAGCTTAATTATCATGTGAGCCCACCACCACCACAGCAGGACCCTTTGTGAATGAGACTGCACCCTTGGACTCCAACATATGCAAACACGGTTGGACAGTACACTGCAAACAGCACCTGATTATACGGTTGTACCTTCTGTCATAGTCTCCTAGGTTTAAAATCTAGGTACCCAGGATCCAAGACTGAGTGGTACCCAAAAACTCCCTCGCGCCTCCCAAGAGGCTCACTCATCCCAGAAGAACTCAGCAGCTTCAGGAGACAGCATTACACAAGGAGGTTACAAATGATCAGAGGGAGATACCTCGCGGGTGGAAATTAGCCTTTCGGTGTTCAAAATGTGTACCGAGCATCGATTTTTCTCTAAGAACACTTAATCACCCCTTATTACATATTGGGAAAAGACGGGTAAAGCTATTGTTTTTAACCAGCTAGAACTGAGCGAGATCGCTGGCTGGGAACGTGCAGGATGTATGTGTGGGCTCTGCCTGGGCACCTGCGGTGAGGCTGAGAGTGCCACCAAGGAGAGACCCACAGCTGGATGGTATCCTGAGACAACCCAGCCCTCAGCTTGTGCTGAGAAGCTTGGGACTCGGCACGACATCACAAATAACAAATGATAGCTTGGAATGTCAGTGGCCAGCAAAAACAGGCCCATAATCAGGGCATATGAGACCAGGATACACGATATACATGGGGCAGAGAAACACAGGCAGGTGACTAGAGTGGAGATCTCCGTCCTAGTCTGCTATGGCTCCCATCCACACACCTGTGCAGGAAAGGCCAGCCCCTGTCTGGCCACTTCACCTCCACTTCTTACCTCGATGCTGGGTATCCCTAAGGATGAGTGACTCATTTTTTCATCTCCAGTACTGACTCTACTTGCAAATTTCCAGTTCTGGAATCCAGGCTGCCGTCTCCCCCGTTCAACTCATTGAAATAGATCAAAACACCCATTGTTCTCACCAAAGAAAGTGATCTCTGTCCGCCAGAAACCCTCACAGCTCTTGGCCTTCCCCACCTCAGTGGCTAGCTCTCCAGCTCTCTCAGATATGGAATTACCCACCACAAAGACCGACAGGGTTCTTCAAGTGCATGTGAACTCCAGTGGGCAGAAATGACTGGTAGCCTCCCTAAAATCTAGACTCTCAAAGTTCAAATGCAACCTGACCATTTTCCTGCCAAGTCACACAGCATGAAACCTTTCTTTGGAGCAGCACACATGGGTGCCAGGACCTTGAACACCCAAGAGTGTCAGTATCTCTGCTAGGAAGGATGGGGCTTCCCCATGCTAGTGTGCCTTTAAATATTGTTCACCAAATGCATCCTCATCTCTTTGAACTTGTCAATGTCTTTATATTGTCAAGTTAAGTCACAATGTTAATTCACAATGCCCACCATGTAGTGACTTAATATAAAACTAAAAGTACCTCTCTGTGTGTGAGAGCGTTAACATGGGTGGGCATGTGTGTGTGAGTATGTGTGTACCAGTTGGATTCCCTGGAGCTAGAGTTACAAGCAGTTATGAGCTACCATATGGGTACTGGAAAATGAACTTGGGTCCTCTACAAGAGCAGCCCATGCTCTTAATCACCAAGCCACCTCTCCAGCCCTGAGTTTTATTGTTTGTTTGTTTGTTTGTTTGTTTTCTTGATTCCCTGTATGTCCAGCTCGCCCCAAACTCTTTGGTCATTGGTCACATCTCAGGACGTACTCATTTAGATCACAGGCAGACGTCATTAGGAACCTCACTTTTGGCTGCGAGGCTCCCTGTATGCTGAAATCTTGCCTTCTTGGGGGAGAAACCTACCTGGCTGGGGAAGCTGGAAAGATAGAAGAGTCGCAAAGCTGGTCCCCAAGTTTATGAAGCACTGACAGCATCCTGGGAAGAGGAGACTCTTGAGTGGAGCTACCTGCACGTGTGTGCTGGGAGGAGGGGTGATTGAAGATGCCTTTGAGTCGGAGATGCTCCTGTCAATCACCCCAATACACTCACCAGCGAGGAATCTTTTCTTTGTCATGGGTACCCTATCTGGGGTGAACTGACATTTCTTCAAATTTCTATGAGAAGTCCCACAGCATTGCTGGTGAGAGTCTCAGGCTGTCCGTGCACTGGGTGTCTGTCTCTCTGTCGAAATCTGGACTTTGCTCCCGGTATCCCATCACTTCCTCCCTGGCTGGCTGGAGCACCTCCCCTGTGGTTTCCCAAGCATGGGCATAGAGGATAAATGTTTTGAAGACTAATGTGGTGGGGACATTGAGTCTGTAAGTGGGTGGGGACAGAGCTTGGGTCAGAAGTTGCTTCTGCTATTCCAGTCACGTCCATGAGGCTGCCACGGACTCCCGATTCTACTCTGATGCTTGACTCTTGTCCTTGTTTCTCTTCTGTATCTGTGATAAAACACCCTGACTAAAACCAACTTTTAGAGAAAAAGGGTGACTTACAATCCCAAATCACAGTCCACCTTTGAAGGAACTCAAGGCAGGAACTTGATAGCAGCCCTGCTTGCCATTCCACACATGACCAATGTGCTCACTTCTCAGACAAAGAAGCATGACAGGAACCCTAGGGGATGCTGGCTGTGGGCTGGCAGGCTCATGCTCAGCCAGCTTTCTTATGTAACTCCAGAGCCCTGTATAGGGAATGGTGCTTCCCACAGTGGGCTAGACTCTTGTAGAGTTGTCAGGTAAAGCTATCCAGAACAATGCTTTTTGCTGAGGCTCCCCTCTGTACACCTTGTGCTTAAATATGCACTGGTCATATGGCATGTTATCATCCGTTGTATATAAAAATCTTCCAGTCACTTCTAGTCTGAAAGTGCCTGCTGTTTTAGAAGTTTCTTGACCTAATTCATAAACAATACTACTGGGTTCTCTACCACAGCGCTGTTAAATTCCAAATCCCATGTCACTTTCTGAGTTATTCCCTGCCATGTCTTCATTCTCTTGGTTTTTACTTCTTACCCAAGTCTTTCTTTAGGCCTCATTCTTAGGGGCTAGAGACATGGCTCCATGGTTAAGAGCATTGGCTGCTCTTGTAGAGGACCCTGAGTTGGTTCAGCTTCCAGCATCCATATGCTGACTCACAAGTACCTTCAACGCCAGCTCCAGGGGATATGATGCCCCCTTCTGGCCTGCATGGACACTGAACTCATGTGTATTACCCACAAACAAACAAACAAACTTATTACCAGTAAATGTTTTCTTTACCTTCTTGGTAGATCTACATGCCTGGGATCACATAAAAAATTCTTGTGTGCCAGGCAGTGGTGGCTCACGCCTTTAATCCCAGCACTTGGGAGGCAGAGGCAGGCAGATTTCTGAGTTTGAGGCCAGCCTGGTTCACAGAGTGAGTTCCAGGACAGCCAGGGCTACACAGAGAAACCCTGTCTCGAAAAAACAAAACAAAACAAAAACAAAAAAATTCTTGTGCAATTTAAAGAATGCCTTAGGATGTTCCTCCAAGTTCCATGATCCCTTAGCCTTGGGGGGGTGGGGGGGGTGAATCCTTTCCACCTCCATGTGTGGTCCTAACAGGGACACAGCCCCGTGCATTTTGATAGCGGCATCTGAGTGGGATCTCTGGAAGCTCAATTCTAACACTGTGACCCTTTCTCTCTCCCTCCATCCACAGAGCCAAGGTGAAGAAGGGGGTGAACATTCTGTCCGCGCAGACCAGCGAGCCTCGGCAGTGGGGTGTGAGGCAAGAGGTGGGCAACGGAGGGAAGCACACCACCACCTCGGTGGCCTGCCAGCGCCTGGGCCCCGGGGCGCGCAATAGGTGAGTAACACTTCCAGGGCACTCTGGTTTTGCAGCACGCTTTGTCTGGCTTCACTCGGACCATTGCTGGTCCAGAGACTCTCGGTGGTCCAGATGTTAAAGCCAGGACCTAATGCCCACAGGAGTATCGGATGACTGATGGGTGTCAGCATGTGTAGGCTCCAGCCTTGTGACCTTTGAGCATTGGAACAGAAATGACATCACCACCACCACCACCACCACCACCACCACCACCACTACCCCCGCTTTATTGCCCTCCTCGGCTTCTCAGAGGGTGCTGTGAGAAAATACTCCCTCTGCATACAGATTAGATTTAGTCACCGTCGAGAATGAGGGAAGGATATGGCAAATTGTGAGGCTGAGAGAAGTCTCCCAGAGACTCGCCATAGACACTGTGGATTACCCCTCAAGAGAGTGGTTTCACGGCTAGGAAGAAGACTACACTTAACTGTTTTAGAAAACAGAATTCAAGTCACTTGAAGGCGTCCCACTAGCAGCTGCTAAGATGTGGGCTCATCTCCTTCCAGGGTCTTATATACACAATCTCCACACGCAGGAAATCCATAGTAAGTTAATTACCTCAGAGGTTTGGGACCCTAATATCCACGGGGAATTTTAAAGTGGTTTTTGTTTTCATCTGCATAAGGAAACATTTCATTTTGACTTTAAGAACATCTTTAAAACAGTGATAACAGCTGCATAATACTTCACCACAAGCCTTTAACCTAATGCAAGTCAGCATACTGTGATTTTGAAGAGTCAAGGTTGTTTCCAGATTTGATTCTCCTAGATAACGCTGACCAGTGAGCTTCCTTCCACGTAAAATCTCTCTCTACTACCCATGGAAAACAGAAAATTGAAATGGCTTTTCTAGCTTAGGCTTCTGTTGCCATGATAAAAGCCATGATAAAAACCATGACCAAAACCAAACTGAGAAAGGAAGAGGTTTCTGGCCTACAGGTGACAGTCCATCAGTGAGGGAAGGCAGGGCAGGAACTCAAACAGGACAGGAACCTAGAGGCAGGAGCTGATGCAGAGGCCATGGAGGGGTGCTGCTTACTGGCTTGCTCCCCAAGCTTGCTCAGCCTGCTTCTTATAGCATCCAGGGCCACCTTGCCCAGACGTAGTACCACCCATAATGGACTGGGATCTCCCAAATTAGTCATCAGTCAAGAAAATGCCCCCACAGGTAGCCAATCTAACAGAAGCAATCTCTCAACTGAAGTTCCCTCACCCCAGGTGACTCTGGCTTGTGTCAAGTTAACAATAATTGCCCAACACAATGAACCCTTCACCTCATCATGCATATTTTGTTTGATCCCATCTTTGTGACTGCTGGTAGAAGAGTTTTAATCATTATGAAAAGATATATCTAGAAGAAGGGCATTCTGCTCATCTGTAGGGTAAGAAGAAATGGGAAGGACAAAAAGGGGAGGATGTTGGTGTGAGGGGGCTATGTTCAGGATACGTTGTATACTTGATGCAAACGGTTTTGAGTGTGTAAGGAAGATGGTTCTCACATCAGGATCCTGATAGAATTTAGTATGGGCTCAAACAGTTCTTTAAGGGACACTCAAACTGACTTGTGTGCGTCCTCACTGGAACAGCTTGGTTTCTCAGTGCCGGCTTGCATGCCATCGCTTAAGAAAAGAATTGCTTTGCCGACCTGAGTGACATAGAAGTCCCTTATTAACAATTGAAACCCTTTCTAAATTTGGCACCCCAGCTGTTTCTCTGGCACATTTAGTTTTTGCTTAGGTCAGTAAAACACAGCCACAGAAGTTGACAGGTCCCTGAGAGCTGTCCACAGGTAAGTGGACCTGACTTCTGTATGACTGGCACCTCCAGTGTCGGAGTTTTAATTTTTGAATGGTGGGTGTCAATCATACATATGAATGGAGTACTTTGTGATATTTCCTTGTACACACAGTTGTCTGTTTTGTTTTGTTTTGTTTTTCCATCAGAAGTGTGCTCCCTTGTCTGGGCTCTCTAGACCTGTTCTCTCAGTGTGTTCTCCTAAAGAAACTTAGATTTAGAGAAGAAAGGTTCAGTTATGGGACATGTCTTAATTGGCCCTTAAAATGCTGCCGTTTGTCAGTGTTCTGAGACTCGAGAGTTGATCAAAGAAAGAGGGTCACTCAAGAATGAGTTAACGCCTGGCTGGCAGCAGGGAGGGCCAGCTTCTGTGGCCTGGGTGTTGAGCAGCCACCCAAAAGCATAGTTAGTGATTGTTACACAAAAGTTGTTTTAAACTGGAGTGGGGGGTAAATCAAATTCCTCGTACCAAAGCCTCTGGTCTAATCTATATGTATCCTGAAGGAAAACACCACACCTCTACAACTTGAGTCCTTGCTTTCTACAGTTTGCAGTATTCAATAATGCAAGATGTTCCTGGTGTTCCAGACTGTCTTGTGACCAAAGTCGTGCACAGGCTGTAAAGTTCTTCTAGAAAGACAACTATAGGGTAACAGAAAACAATCCTTTTTCTACAATGACTTTTTTGAGGTCAAAGTACTTCTAGAAAACAACTATTTCATCCTAATGCTTACCCTACATACAAGGATGCTACCAGATTTCCTGATACAGCTATTACAGAAAACTTCCTCACTTTTGTTTATGGGCACTCTATTCTTAGACCCATGGAACTCTCTGCAGGACCCTCCTTTAACACCTAACCATGAAAGACAGCTGTCCTGCTGGTTTCTGCCCCAGCCATCCACATAGTGGCTCATGATCCCTGGAAGAATTGTTGAGCACATCTCAGTGTCTCTGTCTTTAACCTGGGGATAGGGGTTGGGGGAATGACCAGAAAGAAATGTGTGCCTGGACCCTTAGGGGAGGTCAGAAGACACATGAAGCCTTCCCAGTTGACTCTGTGTAGAATATAATCACTATAGACATTTAAGAAAATGAAGACAGGCTTGTTAATTAACAGATAATGAACTTACACATGTAAATAGTTCTTTGTGTCAGACCCAGCCTGAGAATCCACGAAAGGGAGATGAGACATTTGTAGAAAACTCTACATGCAGTCATCCCTGTGTGTTTTGGGGCTTCTGAGAACCCTGGCTGGAGGCTGCTGTGTCCCTGGAAGAGTACACAGAGTGTACCTGTTTTTCCCAGTTTGATTCTTCAGAGGGATTTTGTTTTCAATTATTATTTTTTTAAATTATGTGAAAGGGGTGCTTCACATCTGCACCTGGTACCCACAGAGGCCAGAAAAGGGTATTCCATCCCCTGGAGCTGTAGTTACAGGTGGTTGCAAGTCATCAAGTGAGTGTCATGTCCTCTGCAAGAACAGCCAATGCCTGTAACAATGGTACCATCTCTCCAGCCCCTCTCTGAATGGCTTGGACAGATTTCTATGTGGCCATTTTCAGGATAGCTGCTTCTTTTTATTTATTTCTTTTATGACAGCTTGACTCTGGGTGGTCACAAGCAGGTGTATGTGGTGGAGGGAAACTGGCTAGGCCTGCTTGCTCTCGTTTTCCTAAGTGATTTGCCCCCTTTCAGAACCCTTGCTATGGAAGAGCCAGTATCATCAGTGTGCTCAAACACCCATCCCAGACTGTGATAGCCAGGACCTCATGACAGCTGTCACTCAGCTGCAGGGACAGTGTTTACTGCAGGGGAGCCTGGTCTCTGGGCAACACTGATATGTGTCCCCTTTCAGACCCATCCCTTGCTTGGACACTCAGGAGGCCCTGGGAGGCTCTCCACTCTGTGCTGGGTGGGTGGGTACCCTGAGTCAGAGTCACACCTCATCTCAAGTACCCAGAGTGCGTGGCACTCTTGAGCCAGCTCCTGGTAGATGATCACACAAAATGTTGGATTTGTCTATCACTCACTGTACAGCAAATCAGCACAGGTCTTAGACCTTAAGACAGTGAAATATGTATATGGTGTGTGTGTGTGTGTGTGTGTGTGTGTGTGTGTGTATCTAAGCCAGAAGATGACCTTGGCTCTTGCTCCTCAGGTACCATCCACCTTGTTTAAGACAGTGTTTCTCACTGGTCAAATAGCTGGCTGGACAGCGATCTGCAAATCCTTCTGTCTTCTTATCCCCATGCTGAGACGGCAAGCACATGCCACCACACCCACCCTTATTCCCCACATGGTTCCACGAGGGGCATCAAACCTAGACTCTCGGGCTATATTATCAACGGAGTCACCTCCCAGCCCCTGCATGTGTCCTTATAGCCTCTGAGTATCTGTACACCCTACAAGAAGCATCTGCTTCAAGTCTCAAGGCAGGCATCCAACCAAGTGCAGTTCAGGGTCTAAGGCATCATGTGGAGGGGCATGCGGGGAAGGATCCTCATCTCTGCTCATTGAGCTTGTCCTCGTTTGACCCTTTGTCAGCTTGGCACAAGCCATGGAGCCAGGGTCATCTGAGAAGAGAGAACTTCAATTGAAAAAACTCCTCATGAGAGTGGCTTGTGGACCAGCTTTTTAGGACATGGGGAGGTGTGGCCTCTGTCACCCATTCTGCCTCTACATTGCTTTGGGTGTTTGTTTCTTATGGCTGGAAAATGTCATCTGAGATGCACTTAAAAGTCACTTGAAGTGACTTAAGCTGATCACCTGAAAGTTCTTGAGTTCAGAATACAAGTGACTTCACTGAGAATCAACACAGGTAGCAGAAGAGCTCCCAGGAGAGTCCCTCGCTTTGTCTTTGGGAACCTGCAATCTTGTTTCCTAGACTGTGGCTGACCTCCACACCCACAGAACCAGCCTCGGCCAGTCATCTCTTTTCTGAGCTGTCATAGATAGTTTCTGTTCTATGAGCAGATCTCCAAGTCTACTACTTCCTACCTTGACCTCCAGGCACATTATGATGTTATCAGACTCCCACTAAGCGATCCAGGGTAAACCCTCCTAACAACCGTACCCCAGCCCAGCTCCACTTTACCAGAGGAGCTGCTCACCCTGCTTGGTAGCATAATCACCATTCACAGAGATGTGCATGGAACTTTCTTCTGCAAAGAGCCTACAGCACACTTACAGTCCCTGGAATGCTAGAAGGGGGACATCTGGGGCAGGGGTCTGTGATCAGGTCAACTGTTTCAGCATCCACAGTCCTCACCAGGGAAGCTCCCCAGGCCTCTGAGGAAGATGGACAGGAATAGCTCTCCCATGCCTGAAGCTACCCTGGTCATGGGAACTGGCCTCCCTGGCCAACCTGGCAGAAACAGACAGCCCTTATCAGGACATGTGTACCAAGTATTCTTGCTTCAAGGACAAACTCAGCCAATTATCTAAGGATTCTGTTGGCACAGACTGCACCCCCACACACACCAGCTTCGTGATTTGTGGCTGCCTGCAGGAGCCTCTCTGTGGGATGCTGGCTGGTGGCAGTTGGAGACACTGAGAGTGCTTTGCGTCTTGCCTTTGGCTCTCGAAATGTCCCTCGTGAGTGTCAGCAATTAGGAGAGCTGCCCGTTTGGAGCCCTGGAAGCTGCAGCTGTATTTCTAGAGCTCACTTACATCCTGGAGTTCCAGCTCATAAAGAGGATTTGCTGGGGCTGTTGGCGCTAAGGAGAGGGCCCATGAGCAGAGGGCTTGCTGTGTACACACGGAGAGCCTGAGTTCGGTCCCCTCAAACCCATATAAAAAGTCAGGCATGGTGGTCTGATCTTATAATTCCAGTGCTCACTGAGGCTTCCCAGCCAGTCAGCCTACCTAGACTTACTGAGGCGCCCACACCAGTGAGAGACTCATGTTCGAAAAGCAAGGTGGACCCAATGATGGCATCATGGGTATAGGCACTTGCTGCCAAGCCTGACAATCTGGGTTTAATACCCAGAATTCAATGGTAAAAGAAGAGAAGAGATCCTCTACAAATTGTCCTCTGACATGCATACAGAGACAGAGAGAAACAGAGAGACAGAGACGGAGACGGAGACAGAGAGAAACAAAGAGACAGAGACAGAGACAGACAGACAAACAGGCAGGCAGACTGACTGACTGACTGACTGACTGACTGACTGACTGACAGACTGACTGGAGTTGGACTCTGGAAGCCTATCCCAAAGATGGACCCAGCGCTGACATGTGACAGGCCACACATCTCTGGCTTATGATGAGGCTTGGTGGTGTTTGAGTGAAGAAGGGGTATTTGTGGCGACTTACTTAATGCTGTTCCTTCCATGTTCTCTGCGTGTCCAGTCATCTCTCATCTACAACAGGTCTCTAGCATGACAGCTCACGCTAAGTCAAAATTGGATTTAGTACATCCACTCTCATCAGGTTGTGGCCCTCCCAGGATCTCCTTTAGACTTAATTACTTCCATAAAATGTCTAGTTTCTAAATATAGCCACAGCAGGGTAGGGGCTTCAGAATATGAATGGAGCTGGGGATGGAGGTGTGTGTGTCACAATCTTAGTCCCCAGCAATCCAGTTGCCTTCATATCCTACGGTACTTTCATTGGAGCATGGTTCTAGGCTAAAGGATACCTTTAGCTCACTCTTGCCAATCACTGGAAGAAGCCTGGGGCTTTTTCTTCCTCAGTTGCCCTACCTGTGAGGTCAGGTGTGGTGCAAAAGCCCAGCTCTGCTGTCACACTTGGACAACACCAAACATTTCAGGACACTGTTGTGGGCTCCCCACACGAATTGGGTGGAAGCTGGGATTTTGAAAACAGCCCTTTCTGGACCTCTTTCCTGTGTTGGGACCATTTTCTTCTCTCTTGCTTTCTATTTTCTCCTGGAGCAGGGAAAGAAAATTCTGTTAATTCAGCCTGAGGCTCAGAGTCACTCCCCTAGGGAAGTGGCCTCTCAAAAAAGTTAAGAGAGAAAGCTTGCTCAAGAAACTCACAAAGATAGCATAGAGACCTCTCTCCCTAACTCAAAACCTCTCCCAAAAGAACTGGAGGATTCAGGGACTCAAAGCCATTTTCCAGAATTGCCCACACCCAGGAAGATGGCTTGTATCTAGGCTACACACACAACTGAGTGTATTCTCTTTACTTTACGGATGGATCCCCACCCCACCCCCAAGCCTTTTATTTTTATATTTTATTTTTTTCATCTTGAGCATTTCTGCTCTTGGACAAACTCCACTAACAGCCTATAAGAGAATCTTTCATACTTAGAGTGCAAGACTAACACAGCAGTAACACTAGGTCCATCTCTTTCCCCATCAGAGCCACGTGACTCTTTTAAGTGAGCCAGGCGTGAGGCAGAGGCCACTAAGGCTGTGGCGGAAAGACTAAGGGTGTGGGTGTGGGCAGACAGAAGTGGGCTTGAATCGGAACTCACTCTCCTGCCCCTTACTGCATTCTTGCATTTCCCTTTCATCTCCCTTCCCAGCCATTGTTCAGACCTTGGTGTCCAGGATAGTCCTGTCCAAGCAGCCAGGGATCAATTAGGCAGGTGCTCTCTCTGACCTGGAAGAACAACCTCCAGGTAGCAGAAAGAAAAAGAGAAGCTGGCTCCCCTGGACTCCAGTGCGGAATTTTCATTAGAAAAGTGCTTTTGCCCTGAGCACTCCCTGAACCATACTTTTATAAGCTCATTCTTCAGGGGCACAAGATTGTTCTTGAACAGGAGAGCACTCCCTGAAATGAACCAGGCTCAGTTGCTGGAAGGTATAACCCCCCCATCCGAGGTCATGATCCAGCTGGTGCCTGCTCTGGGTCACAGACACCAGCTGCAGGAATCCCGACCCAGCCATGTACCTGTTCCCAGCCGAACACCTTGACATAATGCAGCTTGCGTCTGCACTTGAAGTTTCCTTTTAGGGGTTGGCTGTTAAAGCACTGCTGTTAAAAGCTGTCTCCCAAAGCAAGCAATAGTGCCTTAAAAGCCCACACTTGAGCCACGGGAATAGTCTGTGTATTTCTCAGCATTCTGCAGTGTGCAGGACAGGCCCCTGTGTATTCCCTGGGGTTCGGCGTTTTATAAAACGTGCACATTGTCTCACTAAATCTTTCTGACAGCCTCCACCACCAAAGGCACATGCTCAGGCAGGTAGATAAAGAATAAGGGTGCTTAGAGGAGAGGGCACCCAAATGGAATGTTTAAGTAAGTGACTGAAAGGGTTTTCTTTCAAAAAATAGCTTTGACGTGTACACATGATCTGAGGAGGAACTGCCTCAGTTGCACAACTAGAAGGAATCAGATACAAATACAGTCAAAATATCAAAACCAGGGCTGGAGAGCTGGTTTAGCGGTCGAAAGTGCTTGCTTCTTTTTGTAGGTGACCAGGGTTCATTTCCCGGCGCCCACATGGCAGCTCACAATTGCCTATAACTCCAGCGCCAAGGGATCTGACTCTCTCTTCTGGCCTCTGTGGTCTCCTGGACACACATGAGGTTCATACCTGCACACAGCAACACATATACATATAATTTTTAAAAAAATCTTAAAGGAAGGAAATCCTTTATTTAAAAAATAATAAAATATAAAAACTGTGTCGTGGTTCAATTTGACGGCGCTAGCAGCAGGCAACCATATACTTGACTTGAGAGAGAGAGAGAGAGAGAGAGAGAGAGAGAGGAAGAGAGACAGAGACATAGGCAGAGAGATAGAGAGATAGAGAAAGAGACAAAGAGAGACAGAAAGACATAGAGAGATACAGAGGCAGGCAGGCAGGCAGGCAGGAAGACAGACTGACAGACAGACAGACAGACAGACAGACAGACAGACAGACAGACAGGATAAGAATATAAGTATTTAATATGAATATGAGTGAACTGGGGAAGGCAGAGCCTGGTACCCAAGAGTGAATGGAAACAGCCTCCGGGAAGAGGCTGGGGGCTGAGAGAGTGCTGAGAAACAGACATAAGTTCTGGTGATGTGGGTGTTCAGGACTTGTTCCAGAACAACCCCGAGAACCTAAGAGAATGCAAATGGGGCATGCGTCCATCTTTTGGGTGTCCCCTTCATCAGGGATGACCACCCTCTTTGGAAATGGAGGCATGGGAGGCAATGTCCCATGGCAGCTGTCATGCAAATCATCTAAGCTGCAGAGCTAGGGGGTCAGCCCCAAGGGAAGCCTGCATTTGAAGCTTCAGAACCATGGACAGATGTCATCAGAGTCATTGGTGTCCTGCTGGGAGGTGGGCAG